>JAEQML010047426.1:0-56957 GCA_016904865.1 Pissodes strobi | reverse complement strand
CTTTTAATTACTCTATCACAATAAGGACATACACACTCGTCCGCCATCTTTAATTCCACACTAATGTTCGTAGTTCAGATAAACTCTCGATTCGATTCAGTGGATAGAAAAAAAATAATTCATAAATTCCCAAATAATAAACTTATTATACTATTAATGCCAAAAACCGTTTATTTACATTCAACCGTCACGTTGTTAACTCATCTCCTTTCGACCACCTCAAAAATGGATGTTACCACACCGCAGGCTTATCCCGCAGACGGTCATTTTGAAAATTTGAAGTTTTTATCTATCATAGACAACTCTTCAAAAATATTGAAAAGAACGAAAATAAAATACCTTCTAATGGAGCTATCATTTTCAAGAGCATTCATGTCCCCTCTTACAACGAAATAATAAAAGCGTTTTTTAATTTCCTCGGATATTTTCCTCCCAAAAATGATAAACGTAACCATAATTCATTAAATTATGAAATATAAAATAGACACGATTTGAGCGAGTTTATTTATTTACAAACAAATATTAGGCAAAACTTAAGAACAAAAAATAACTTACATAAATAGAACTTACAAAATGGTAATCACAAAATTGGAATGGTCAGGTTTATCTCACTACAGAATAAAAACGATAGGTACTGGATGAACTATTCTAATTAATGCTGCAAAGTCGTTTTCGTATCATAATAACATACAAAAGTCAGTGCAGTCAAATGGCCTCTAAAGAGATTTTGTAATATTTCTCCATCCAAATTAAGAAATAAATATGTGGGCTTATATTTGCATTAAAAAAAGCCCAAATTTTATTGCCATAAGTAAGACAAAAATTGAATAATCCAATCATGCTTATTTTTATAAAAAATTAAATCACAAAAATCTTTTTAATTAATTTAGAAAATTTGTCGCTAAGTTACAGATTATTCATTTCATATTTATTACTCTATGTATAAATATTTATTTTTGTCTCAATATTTACAATAATCTTATTCAAAAGAAAAGTGCAAAAGGTAGAAATATATATCATTGTGTGACTCGTGTCTACACACAGGAATATAACTTTGGCTTCCTGGCATGCGCATGGCCCTCCGCTCGCTTCGGGGCGTAACAAAACAAAACTAACTGAAACTATCCCAAATAAAAAAAAAAGCAAAGATAATCTTAAAAAAAAGTAGAAAAAAAATATGCATTGCCACCGACCGACGGGAATCGATGCCGAGCCGCCCGCATGACAAGCAAAGGCTCTGACCACTACACCACTTGAAAAGAATTCGCTGCACCGTAAAGAGATAGGTTATTGAAGTACTGATTCGGCCACTCGTACTCTGCGCATGAGGAACCCAAAGTGTATAGACGCGAATCATTGTGTTGTGTGTATGTTAAATGGTTTTCTAACATATCTTAAGTCACGGATTTGCTCTAAGCTGAACCTGTATAAAGTTGCATTTATAATATAAAAATGCATACAGAACGACTACGTCAAGAGTTGGTACGGTTTAACCAATAAAACTATAAATTATCTTAAAAGCTGCCACTTATAAATACTTATATTTTAGGAAATTGTAAATGATCTAAAAGGTTTTTAGATGATCTACAACAATTACAAACGACACGCTCTGTTGGCTGTGCAAACGCCGTATTTGTAAGAAAACCTTAAACAAGTAAATACTTTGAGGTCCTATTGCAGAAGTTACATAGGTACATAGTTTTGTATTTATACACATAATACTAACTTCTAGTATATAGAAATATTTAATTAGATATCACAAACTATTATGACATAATATAGTTAATGTACAATATTTAAACAAAACAAAAATATTCCATAGCTACTTAAGAGCGAGGACGTATATCCTATTCAATTTTTCATTCTCAAATTTCGTGGTATGGTATAATATCGCCCTGGCGGAAAATTCCACTTTTTTCTATAAGACACACAGAAATGGAAATAATTCTTCAGCTGGTTTAACCTTTTGCCCGTGAAAATAATGTAGGCAGCTGCTGATGGCACCATACCATTAATTCTAGATTAAAATCTGTAATAATCTATTCCAATTAGTGCAAATTTATAAGATAGCATTTGAAGAACAGCTTATCTAAATCCTAATTTATTTTAATGCATATCCAGCTACTTTATCTACTATCGCTCACTATACCACTATCACCGTCAGTATCACTGTTCGACACAACACCATCCCGCATATATTTCCTTATGCCCTGTACAACGGCCGCCTTAAACACTTTACCGTCGTCCTTCAGAGGCGCCAAAGGATCCTCTGCTGGCCTTTTGTTGCCGCTGGATTCAACTTTGTTAAAGTTCGGATGTTCTGTGAAATTCTTCGTATCTTTATCTTCTACATCAGCTCCGGGTTCTTGATTAAATCTAAAATAAGAGACAATTTACCATACACCCAATAAATATTTAATAAAATTAGTCGAAAACTCTCTTGCAAAAAGTGATATTGATTTGAAATTTTGAGAACATTTATGGTTGTTTTCAGTGCATATTTTGTCAAGTAAAATATTTCAGTCACTTATTCTCCTTGGAGCGGAGATATTACCAACTTTGTTCCTTTAAGCAGAATATCCTGTCAAAAATTTCTATTTCGAAAATATGTACAGGGTGTTCGAACAAGGACTGAACAGGTTTGACATTTCCTGTATTTTTAAAACAAATCAAAATAGTCATTTTTTAAACAAGTCAAAATAGTCAGTCATTTGAACCAAAAACAAAAGACTTGCGCCATGAATGAACTGTTTTTAAATGGATGTGTATTACTACATTTTTGGACTCTCTACAGAAATCTAAATACATTTCGTGTTTAATATCATATGCCTATCTTTAGCTGTTTATGAAATATTGACAGTTGAAAGGCAGGGACGAGACTACATCAGAAAATGAACCAGAAGATATAGATTATACTCCAGCACTCAGGGACAGTGAAGATAGTGCAAATAGTAGAGAACCGGAAGAATTTCAGAAACAATATTATGCAGGTGATGTGGGAAACGAAAACACAGTTTCTGAAATAGAAATAAGACAACGTGAAACACGGGATAGAAAAAGATGCAAACAAATAGATGTAGACAGAACAAAATATAATGGAGCTTTAAACAAAATCAAGCTCATGAAAAGAGAAGAGTACCTAGGTTTCACAAGAAAAAAATAATGGATAAATGATAAGATGAGAGCAGAAAGAAGAATTAAAGACAGATGAAATCGAAATCATGGTGTAGGAGTAGAAGTTTATGAATGCAAAAGAATAGATGAAGGAAAAAGAAAACAAATTTCCAATAAATCCTGGAAAGATCTAACCTGGGATCCAAAGAAAATCTTCGTTATAAACAATGTTCAAAAGTTGACCCCAAAGTGAAGGAAAACGGATAATTTAGAGACGCAGAAGTCTACTACTTTTGTATATTATTTGAAGGTAGAAGACAAAACCTACAGAGTTTGTAAAAATATGTTCTTAAATACATTATGCCTTGGAGAATAAAGCGTGAGGGAATGGTGCAAACGTGGGTAGAATAAAATGATAACATCATTATTAATAAAATAGCAGAAGAAGTGAGAGAAGGGAGCCTAAGTTATGTGAGAGAAGAAAGCTACTTGAAAATTGGCTTGACAAATTACCGAAAATTCCATCTCACTATACCAGAGCAGAAACAAAGAAGCAGTACATCAAGGACAATACTGTTAATTCTAAATCTCAGTTGTATAAGAGATATGCAGATTTTTGAGGGGAATAATCCCTTAGTTATTTCGTATTCAATAAGCTATTTGAAAAGAAGAATTTGGGGTTGTTGCAACCAAGAAAGGATCGCTGTGATACATGCTGTACCTTTGAATTTTGATCTATAGAATATGAGATGCATACTGTAGCTAAGCATAGGGTAAGGCATAAAAACCAAACTGATATAGCTGAAACCCTCAAAGGAAATTGTCACCTACTAATCATGGACTTACAAGCAGTTCAGTTATGCCCGCGGATGTTTGCTTCAAGCCTTTATTACAAACAAGAACTAAGGGTACATAACTTTACGATGTATAACGTAGCAACGCATCAACGACAAATTTTTGGTGGAATGAATGTGAGGGGAAAGTTGACGCCTCTAATTTCACAAGCTGCATTATTGAATATCTGGAACCTCAATTTAAAGACTCTAAGCTCCCAGTAATAATATTTAGCGATGGGGGCGGTTTCCGAAATAAAAATTCCGTGCTTGCCAATGTACTACTCTGCTTTTCCATAAGACATTAAACGGTTGTGGAATAGAAATATCTGGTCAAGGGACACATTCAGATTGAATGCGACACCGTTCATAGCCTTATAGAGCGCCGTCTTGGAAAAAGGGAAATTTACCAACTAGGAGAATACCTTGTCATTACCAAGCAAGCTCATAAGTCTCCATTTCCCTTAGATACCGACCCGGATGTTTAGTGGTTATCATCTATAAGGCCGCCTGATGCCAGAAATAAGAAGCTTGAAATATAAAGAAATAGAAGGCATAATTTATATCTATATATATAATTATATATTTCAAGCTTCTTATTTCTGGCATCAGGCCAGGGTATCTAAGGGAAATGGAGACTTATGAGCCTGCTTGGTAATGGCAAGGTATTCTCCTAGCTGGTAAATTTCCCTTTTCCCAGACGGCGCTCTATAAGGCTATGAATAGTGTCGTATTTAATCTGACTGTGTCCTTTGACCAGATATTTCCATTCCACAACCGTTTGATGTCTTATGGAAAAGCCGAGTAGTGCATTGGCAAGCACGGAATTTTTATTTCGGAAATCGTCCCCATCGCTAAATATTATTATTGGGAGCTTACAATCTTTAAATTGAGTTTCCAGATATTCAATAATGCAGCTGGTGAAATTAGAGGCGTCAACTTTCCCCTCACATTCATTCCACCAAAAGTGTTGCTACGTTATACATCGTAAAGTTATATACCCTTAGTTCTTGCTTGTAATAAAGGCTTGAAGCAAACATATGCCGGCATAACTTAACTGCTTGTAAGTCCATAGTTAATAGGTGATAATTTTCTTTGAGAGCTCCAGCCTTATCAGTTTGTTTTTCAAGACTTACCCTATACTTACCTACAGTATGCATCTCATATTCTATAGGTCCAACTTTAGCATGTATCACAGCGATCCTTTCTTGATTGGAACAACCCCAAACTCTTCTTTTCAAATAGCTCATTGAATACGAAATAACTAAGTGATTTTTCCCCTCAAAAATCTGCATATCTCTTATAGAATTGAGATTTAGAATTAACAGTGTTGTCCTTGATGTACTGCTTCTTTGTTTCAGGTCTGGCATAGTGAGATGGAATTTTCGGTAATTTGTCAAGCCAATTTTCAGTATATCTCACATAACTTTCGCTCCCGTCTCTCAATTCTTCTGCTATTTTATTTTTAATAATGATGTTATCATTTTATTCTCCCCACGTTTGCACCATTCCCTCACGCTCCATTCTGCAAGGCATAATGTATTTAAAAACATCTTCTTACAAACTCTGTAGGTTTTGACTTCTTCCTTCTAATAATATACAAAAGTAGTAGACTTCTGCGTCTCTATATTATCCGCTTTCCTTCGCTTTGGGGTCAACATTTGAACATTGTTTATAACGAAGATTTTCTTTTGATTCAAGGTTAGATCTCTCCAGGATTTATGGAAAATTTGATTCCTTTTTCCTTCATCTAATCTATTGCATTCATAAACATTTTTACACCATGATTTCTATCTCATCTCTCTTTAATTCTTCTTTCTGCTCTCATCTTATCATTTTTCCATTATTTTTTTCTTGTGTAACCTAGGTATTCTTTCGTCCCCTTTCATGAGCTTGATTTCGTTTAAAGGTCTATTACATGTTGTTCTGTCTACATCTATTTGTTTGCATCTATTTCTTTCTACTGTTTCACGTTGTCTTATTTCTATTTCAGAAACTGTGTTTTCCTTTCCCACATCACCTCATAATATTATTTCTGAATTTCTTCCGCTTCACTACTATTTGCACTGTCTTTACTGTCGCTGACTGCTGGAGTATAATCCATATATACTGGTTCATTTTCTGATGTAGTCTTGTCCCTGCCTTTCAACTGTCAATATTTCATAAACAGCTAAAGATAGGTATAGGATATTAAACACGAAATGTATTTAGATGTCTGTAGAGAGTCCAAAAATGTAGTAATACACAGGGTGTTCCATTTAAAAAACAGTTCATTCATGGCGTAAGTCTTTTGTTTTTGGTTCAAATTTTGACTTGTTTAAAAAATGACTATTTTAGTTTGTTTTAAAAATACAGGAAATGTCAAACCTGTTCATCCGTACATATTTTCGAGATAGAATTTTTGACAGGGTATTCTGCTTAAAAGAACGAAGTTGGTAATATCTCCGTAAGTGACTGAAATATTTTACTTGACAAAATATGCACTGAAAACAACCATAAATGTTCTCAAAATTTCATATCGATATCACTTTTTGCAAGAGAGTTTTCGACTAATTTTATTAAATATTTATTGGGTGTATGGTAAATTGTCTCTTATTTTAGATTTAATCAAGAACCCGGAGCTGATGTAGAAGATAAAGATACGAAGAATTTCACAGAACATCCGAACTTTAACAAAGTTGAATCCAGCGGTAACAAAAGGCCAGCAGAGGATCCTTTGGCGCCTCTGAAGGACGACGGTAAAGTGTTTAAGGCGGCCGTTGTACAGGGCATAAGGAAATATATGCGGGATGGTGTTGTGTCGAACAGTGATACTGACGGTGATAGTGGAATAGTGAGCGATAGTAGATAAAGTAGCTGGATATGCATTAAAATAAATTAGGATTTAGATAAGCTGTTCTTCAAATGCTATCTTATAAATTTGCACTAATTGGAATAGATTATTACAGATTTTAATCTAGAATTAATGGTATGGTGCCATCAACAGCTGCCTACATTATTTTCAGGGGCAAAAGGTTAAACCATTGAAGAATTATTTCCATTTCTGTGTGTCTTATAGAAAAAAGTGGAATTTTCCGCCAGGGCGATTTGTTATACCATACCAGGAAATTTGAGAATGAAAAATTTAATAGGATATACGTCCTCGCTCTTAAGTAGCTATGGAATATTTTTGTTTTGTTTAGATATTGTACATTAACTATATTGTGTCATAATAGTTTGTGATATCTAATTAAATATTTCTATATGCTAGAAGTTAGTATTATGTGTATAAATACTGCAATAGGACCTCAAAGTATTTCCTTGTTTAAGGTTTTCTTACAAATACGGCGTTTGCACAGCCAGCAGAGCGTGCCGTTTGTAGTTGTTGTAGATCATTTAAATAACCTTTTAGATCATTTACAATTTCCTAAAATATAAGTATTTATAAGTGGCAGCTTTTAAGATAATTTATAGTTTTATTGGTTAAACCGTACCAACTCTTGACGTAGTCGTTCTGTATGCATTTTTATATTATAAATGCAACTTTATACAGGTTCAGCTTAGAGCAAATCCGTGACTTAAGATATGTTAGAAAACCATTTAACATACACACAACACAATGATTCGCGTCTATACACTTTGGCTTCCTCATGCGCAGAGTACGAGTGGCCGAATTAGTACTTCAACTACCTATCTCTTTACGGTGCAGCGAATTCTTTTCAAGTGGTGTAGTGGTCAGAGCCTTTGCTTGTTATGCGGGCGGCTTGGCATCGATTCCCGTCTATCGGTGGCAATGCATATTTTTTTCTACTTTTTTTAAGATTATCTTTGCTTTTTTTTTTAATTTGGGATAGTTTTAGTTAGTTTTGTTTTGTTACGCCCCGAAGCGAGCGGAGGGCGATGCGCATGCCAGGAAGCCAAAGTGATATTCCTGTGTGTAGACACGAGTCACACAATGATATATATATTTCTACCTTTTGCACTTTTCTTTTGAATAAGATTATTGTAAATATTGAGACAAAAATAAATATTTATACATAGAGTAATAAATATGAAATGAATAATCTGTAACTTAGCGACAAATTTTCTAAATTAATTAAAAAGATTTTCGTGATTTAATTTTTTATAAAAATACGCATAATTGGATTATTCAATTTTTGTCTTACTTATGGCAATAATATTTGGGCTTTTTTTAATGCAAATATAAGCCTACATATTTATTTCTTAATTTGGATGGAGAAATATTACAAAATCTCTTTAGAGGCCATTTGACTGCACTGACTTTTGTATGTTATTATGATACGAAAACGACTTTGCAGCATTACTTAGAATAGTTCATCCAGTACCTATCATTTTTATTCTGTAGTGAGATAAACCTGACCATTCCAATTTTGTGATTACCTATTTTGTAAGTTCTATTTATGTAAGTTATTTTTTGTTCTTAAGTTTTGCCTAATGTTTGTTTGTAAATAAATAAACTCGCTCAAATCTTGTCTATTTCATATTTCATAATTTAATGAATTATGGTTAAGTTTGTTCGTTTGTATCATTTTTGGGCGGAAAATATCCGAGGAAATTAAAAAACGCTTTTATTATTTCCTTGTAAAAGGGGACATGAATGCTCTTGAAAATGATAGCTCCATTAGTAGGTATTTTATTTTCGTTCTTTTCAATATTTTTTAAGAGTTTTCTATGATAGACAAAACTTCAAATTTTCAAAATGACCGTCTGCGGGATAAGCCTGCGGTGTGGTGACATCCATTTTTGAGGTGGTCGAAAGGCGATTAGTTAACAACGTGACGGTTGAATGTAAATAAATGGTTTTTGGCATTACTAGTATAATAAGTTAATTATTTGGGAATTTATGAATTATTTTTTTTCTATCCACTGAATCGAATCGAGAGTTTATATGAACCTGAACTACGAACATTAGTGTGGAATTAAAGATGGCGGACGAGTGTGTATGTCCTTATTATGATAGAGTAATTAAAAGCCACCAAACGTCTATAGAATGTTCTTCGTGTTGTGCATGGATTCACAAGGGTTGTGCGGGCGTGAGTAAAATGGAGTACGATAAAATATGTGCTCAATTTAAGAAAACTAAATCGCATTCCTGGTCATGCAAAACTTGCATAAAAAATGTAAACAAACGTTTATCATTTGGAAAAGGTGGTGTCTCGGGTACCAGCAATAATGCCGGCTGCAGTCTAAAGGCGGGCTCCCATTCTCGTGTATTTGGCAAGTACGCAAATATTTGCGTACTTGGGCATACTTGGCAAGTACACCAAGTTCCGAAGTCAATTTGACAAGTGCAGCGCTCCCACTACTCCTGTATTTGACAAGTACGCCAATACTTGTGTACTTGGCAATTAAACATTTTCTCGATGATTCAGTGTTCATTTTCTTTCGATGATGGATATTAGCACCGTTGCAGCTGCAGCGTTTGTGGTAGTAGCTGACAGCTATATTGTGATGAGGAGAAAAAAAGCGTAGAAAGCAAAAAGAAGAAGAAGGTGGTGGATGACCTCTTTGAACAAAAGTCGATACAGGTAAGTTATTACCATTATCCTGATCGACCAAACCAAACCATACCTCTATAGTAGGTATTCTGCAAATTGGTATACTAGGCAAAATTTTTGTTTCAAGTATAATGTCTCCATTATGATAGAGAACCTTATTCCAGAACCATCAGGAAGAATTGAGAATTTCCCGCGAATGTCCTATACCGACTTCGAATTTCTACAGATCGAGAAATTCAAAAACGACTTCTTGAGACCACTCCATTTCCATTGAAAAAACTCACACCACGTGCACACGCGACCGAATACAATACCCACTGCCGAAATATTTGCGGGACGCGGGACAAGCAGGCAAGTAGTGAGAGTGCATCAACAAGTATGCACTTGTCAAATACGCAAATAATTGTAATCACTTTGACTCCCCAATTTTTACCGACAGCCGCCGGGACTTCGCCAGTGACCAATAATTGTACAAATATTGGCCGAGTATACCACTTCCACTACTTGGCAAATATGAGCAATTGACAAATATTTTGCCAAATACACGAGAATGGGAGCCCGGCTTAAGTAAAAACACGGCAATCGGTGATCACCTCCATGAACCTGGCGTTCCGCCGGTAACTGAGTGGGACGAGTCCTCAGCTACTGAAAATTGTGAGGTTATGTTACGAAAACAATTAGTTAATTTACTAAATAAACCGAGCACAACAAACAAAGATGTTCTCTGTGTTATTTCTGGGGTTGTTGAACTTCTCGATCAGAAAAGGGGGTTACAAACTGCCCTTTATGAGATCAATGAGAAAATACACTCTAAAAATGAGCGAATCAATCTTTTGGAATCCAAAGTTATTGAGCTTCAGGAGGAAATCTCTTCAATCAGAGCGGGAGATGGTGGTGACAGAGGTCTACTCTCGTCCGGCCCGTTATCTGACAAAAGTGCTGATATGTTTACAGAATTACAAGAGAGGTCGACAAGGTCTAGAAATTTAATGGTGTTCAATGTTGACGAGAACTCTTCAAAGGACGTTAAAGTGCGAGTGAATCACGACAAATCTCACGTTAGTAATCTGCTTAGCACACTGGAAGTTCAGCAGGTTGGAGAGTACAAAGTCGTAAGTCGTGCGTGTGGGTAGATCGGGTGACCATCCGATGTCTATTAAGGTGATTTTCTCTGATTCGGGTTGTCTCACAGTGCTTTAAAATGAAGTCAAGAATCAGTGAGAATAATATTAAGATTAAACCTGATCTCACTATAATGCAGAGAAGTGTTATAAAGTCCTTATATGAGGAATTGAATCGCAGGAAGACTGATGCTGAGGAGAATATAGCAATCCGATTCAAAAATGGTAGTCCTTTTATTGCTAAATTAACTGCACAGCAAAGCCAAACCACAAACACACGCTCAAAAAACGAACACTAACCCCATTGAAGGTGTATTATCAAAATGTTGGTGCCATGAATACGAAAATTAAGGACTTGAAACAGTCAATATCTCTGTGTGACTACGATATTATTGTGCTAACTGGAAGCTGGCTGAATGATAGAGTGGCTGATGCTGAAGTTTGGGTAAATAACTTCACAGCATTTCGTAGCGACAGAACCGAGACAACTAGTGAGAAGAAGAGGGGAGGGGGAGTTATTATTTTTGTGCGTAAGACTTTGAGCCCTAGGATGATAAAAACAAAGTATAATTTGGTGGGTTAGTCACGGTACATCCACACCTCTTTGTGTTTGTTAAGCGGGGCTCCTCTCATCTGGTTGTTGGTGGAGTTTATATACCTCCGAACAAAGAAGCAGGCACATATTTTCGTCATTGCGAGGCTGTTGAGGAAATATGCCATGACTACTCCACTGCCAGCCTTTTGCTTTGTGGGGACTATAATTTACCTCTTGCTGAATGGAGCAATGATGAACCCCAACTTCGAGTAGACTGTCCGACAAGAAGTCATGCTGAAATAGTTGCTGAGAATCTGCCTTTTTGAATCTTAGCCAGCTAATCACAATACCTAATAGTCATAATATATACTTAGATTTAATTTTTAGTCGTGTAGGGAACGCATCTGTGTGGCCAGTGACCCTTACTTCCTGATAGCGTACATCATAATGCTTATGAATGTCTGATAAGTGCTATGCAAATCAAAACAGTGAGTTGTGAGATGACTTATCGTGATTATCGGAACTCAGATTTTGTATCTCTTAATAATTTATTATCTTGTGAATATTCAATGGGAAATGATTTTCTTAAACAGAAACATAAATGAATCTACTAGTTTGTTTTACAAAATATTGAATGAGGCATTGAACGATTTCGTACCTAGAAGCTCAAACTTTCCTAATTATTTTTCTGCCGAACTGAGAAGTTGCATAATTGGCAAGAAAAAGGCACATAAAGAATTTTGTAAATCAGGATCTCAGTTTCACTATGAGCAGTTCTCTATTCTCAGATCACAATGTAAAATTTTGGCACAGAGGGACTATGTAGTCTTTTTGGAGAGAGCTGAGCATAGCATTTCTGAGAATCCGAAAATATTTTGATCATTTGTAAATTCTCAGAGAAGGTCCAATGAACTACCTAGCTGTATGTATTACAACAACAAAATAGCCACTACTGGACAGGGAATTGCTAATCTTTTTCGTCAGTCTTTCTCAACACTGTATAGTAATAGTGACACAATTATGCCTGATTATAAAATTGACAAATGTATTGACTTTGGACTTAAGGCCATAAGCTTGGCAGATGTTTTTGAAAAAATCTCACACTTGCCACTGAAAATATCATCTGTTCCAGACGGTATTCCAGAGTATTTACTCAGTAATCTTAGGTACAGCATATCTAGGCCTCTATGGATGCTGTTTAATGGGTCACTCGCTGAAGGTGAGCTTCCGGGGATCTGGAAAGAGAGCTTTATAATACCTATTTTTAAATGTGGGGAGAGGGAATGGGTAAGTAATTATAGGAGCATATCTAAACAATCTGCTATCCCTAAGTTGCTCGACGACCTTGTGCACGATCAATTGGGCTGGATGTGTAAGCGGTTTATTGATTCGCGTCAACACGGTTTTGTCAGCGGTAAGTCTACCGTTTCCAATTTGGTTTCTTATGAGACTGTCCTACTGAGCGCCTTGGAGAGAGGTTGTCAGGTAGATGCAATCTACACTGACTTCTCCAAGGCGTTTGACAGGGTAGATCATAATTTGCTCGTTGCCAAGCTTAGAGCGACTGGCTTTGATGAGCGGTCGGTGACGTGGCTCCAGAGTATGTTGGTGGGGCGCACACAGAGTGTTAAGATTGGAAACTTTGAATCTGGTATAGTTGAGGCTACTTTAGGTGTGCCCCAAGGTGGCCATTATGCTCCGCTATTGTTCAGCCTGTTTCTTTGTGACATTGATAGTTATATTGTGGACTTACTTGATGCTGATGATCGCAAAATGTTTAAAGTTATTGATCATGAAAGCGATTCCACATTGCTCCAGCGCTCTTTAGCAGCTTTTTCAGATTGATCGGAGATCAATGGATTGTCCCTGAATGCTGACAAGTGCTTTTCCATTAGCTTTTTTAAACACAAGAAAAAAATTGTTAAAACTACTTATAAAATTAATGGTCATCATTTAAATGTTGTCGATTTGGTTAAGGATTTGGGGATTTATCTTGATTCGGATATCACTTTTAGAGATCATATTAAGTACCTATGTAACGAGTAAAGCTTATCAGATGTTGGGGTTCATTTTCAGAATTGGCAGAGACCTGTCGGTGAGCTCACTTCGCTTACTGTACTGCTCCCTGGTTAGATCCCATTTGGAGTGTGGTCACCTTTTTACAATGTCTACAAAGCACAACTAGAGGGAGTCTAGCGTAAGTTTTTGAGCTGTTGTGCTTACAAGCTTGATGCACCGGATGATCTTGATGGGATCCGGCAGATCCTCTGTCTTCAATCACTTGAAGACAGACGAAGACTCTGCGACTTGTATTTTGTATATAGGTTGATTAATGGTCATATTGACTGTCCTCATCTTCTCAGTCAGATATCTCTTAAAATACCATCTCGAGCTCTTAGGAAGTGTGAGATCTTCTCACTTGGTACCCATAGGACTAATTATGGTTCTCATTCTCCCGTAGCCTTGCACTTCTGAATGCTCATCCTGAGATTGATCCTTTCGGAGCCTCATTCAACTACTATCGTTGCAGTGTCTTGCGGTCAAAGCTATACCTAGCTTGATATCTTCATATTTTTTTTAGGATTTACATATGCTACTGTTATGTGAATGTTAATTATTTGATATGTAATTTAGAAATGGGGTATCCCGTATATTGATAAATAAATAAAAATAAATATTCTTAAGGCGTTTCATTATCTGAGTCATGTTAACATGCTTATAAGTCAAATAAGTATGGCCCGAGAGCATGCGCATTGTCGTAGTTAAAAGCATATTTAAAAGATATGTATATTTTTGATATAGGTTTGGTGTTCTTTTATACGCTTTGATAATGGCCTACAGGTTTCACCTACATATATAAATATTGTTACATTCACACGGTATCTTATAGATAACATTTTTTGTAATTTCATTTTCATTGAGTGGTTTTGTTTTTGATAGTTTGTATCTAACAGTGTTCTCTGTTTTGAAAAGAGTACAAATGTTAAATGTATTGCCTATTCGTTTTATTTTGTCTTATAAACCATAAATATAAGGAATAAAGAGATTCGTAATAGGCATATTTTGATTTTGTCTAATATAGGATAGTTATTATTAATCAAAACAATGCTTAAAAATTCTTTTTCTATTTTGATTATTACAAATTATCTTCAATATAAAACATATCTACAAATAAGGATATAGTTATTCCAATGGGTATTACACTTAATAATATTACAGCGGCATTGTATATGCCTAATGTCCTACATATAGTACACATTCAAAATCAAATGACCTTTATTTTTTTTCAATAAAGAAGTTTGGTCGGGATAAACAATTATTATTTCTTAATCATTTATTACCATTAAGGTGGGGGTGGTAATTAACTTTATAATTAACCACATTAATTAGTGGACTGTATCAAAATAGGGTGGTGGGGGTTTTATACTTAGGTTCTGAATGGAAGCAGGTATTTTCGGTATTACGTACCTTAATAATGCAATTATTATTTTGTATTAAATATCATAAATATACAAATTCTAACTACTTTCACAAATTCATTCGTTCACACATAAAACTAAATATACAACAGGTTACTTATTAATAAATATCGAATACAACGCCTTGATTCTTTAAATCTGAAATGACTAGGTATACGACTCCTTTCTTTACTGAATTTAATTAACTTCTTTCTGTATTTAAAATTTCAACTTTCCGTTCACACTAAATATCTTGAGACTTAAGTTTTCTTCGGTTCTCTAAATTTAACTTAACCAGGGATAGGCCTATAAGACTTCAAACATTTGAGAACTGGAATGGATTTCTCTACCACAAATTTCCATCCTCGATTTTACAATCTTCATCAGGGGAGACGCTACGATTCTGTATTATCTCTAAATTGCGTTAAAACGCCCAAAAGAGTTCTGTGTCCAAGCTTGGACAAAAAGAACAGAGTTACAGCAGATATTCTCTAAATATCTGTGCAAACAAATGCACCAATGCACCAATGCATCACGTTTGAGTGTTTGTAAGGCACTAAAATACTAAAATCTAATTTTTCATAACGGCGCGATAGGGGGAAATAAAGCGGGTAATTTCGCGGAGCGGATGCTTTTTGAGAGGGTAGAAGCATGCTCTTTCTTTCTTTGATATATTTTTGTTTACGCAACACTGACGGAGACAAGGATATATTAAATTGAGAACGATTAAAAACGATTTTCTTGACGAAGTGTCAACGTGCTGTTGCATATATCGGAAACTATTATACCAACAATTCAGATTCGGACTAAGGAGTAACTGAAATACAATGCTTTAAATGCACAATTTTCTTTTACCTGGGGTTAAATAAATATATTCGGAGTTTAATTATTATAGCTCATACATACTATAGACATACAGGGTGTTATCACCAAACTATACGGTGAAAGACGAAAGTTATACACATGTTGGGGTGTTTTCTCAACAAAGTTATTTTATTTTTTGTATGTTTACATACAAATAAATAAAAAATTCAATAAAATACCACTTTAGGTATATAGCGTTAAATCTTATTTTGAGTTAAGTTCTTCGGTGCAATCGGCTATTAGATTAGTGGTAATTTTGATGTATTCCAATTTTGGAATTTCTTCCATATACAAAACTGTTTTAAAATAAATGTATCTTATTTTATCTTAACAACTTAATTTAAGGCAACACAAAAATGAACAATTTTCTTTTTAGAATAGACGCTTTATTAAGATATAGAAGTAGATACGACTCCTAAAGTGAATCCTAAATTGATACAATCATATTATGGCGCATAAAAATAAAGTGTAAAGTACCTACATATATTAATATATCCTCGAATATAGCTCAATCACTCTCAGTTTCGATTAACGTGTTTATCCACCTGTTCTTTTAGAGTGTTTAATACCACAGTGATATCGTTTCCTATCATACGTAATTTTAGGCTTAACCGATTTTAAACTTTGAAGAGCATCGTCTGTAATAGTTGGCATCATCAGACAAGGTCTGCCCTTATAAATTTCAGGTTTTATCTTCGCTTTGGTTTTATCGCTCCGCTCAATGCAAAGTTCGCTGTCTCGTGTCCTGGAACTGGATTTTCCTAGAGCACGACGCATTTCCACCATCTCTTCGATTTTCTTCCGCAGTACTTTTAGTTGCTTCGATCGCCTTTTATATTCTTCCATCACTAGTTCGAGGTTATCTGACAATACCTACGTAAGAATTAAATTCGTATTAAAGTAATGCCAGAGAAAAAATAACTAAAAGGAGAGGCGACAGCCTGTCAATCGATGTTGTATGCGCATGTCCAAGCACAAAGTGTATAATAATTGTCAAAATTAAAACACATCAGATGATCAGATGTCATTGTCATTAGCTTAAAATATTTTTCTCCCGATACTTAGTGGTATTGTTGTCAATGGAGCAGAGTCAAGGTCACCAAAAACGGGTACACCAACATGAAAGGTGTCGACGTTTATTGTCGCCTCTCCTTTTAGCTCCTTTTTTCTCTGGTAATGCACGGTTGCTTCTATAATTAACTATAAAATCTTCAATCAATAAAGAGGACAAATAAAGAGCTAATAGTGGTTTATAGATGCGTTCCGTCACTATTTGGCGAAAACCACATTTTGCTATTATATTTGATTAATTACTGATTCTTAACTATTCGAGGGTCTGATGCAGTTTTCACCTTTTTTTCCGGGAATTCTTGTAAAAAACTGAAATTCTGCATCGGCTAGAGAAAACCAACTAACACAGTTTCATTTAAATTAATTAACTATTTTTTTTCTATTACGTCACCAATTATCCATAAAATTAAAATTTTTCAATTTATTTACAACAAAAGGTAAAGAAAATTGCAATTAACTAATCGATTTATTCATTTTTGGAAAAAATAATATTATCTGCTATATTATATCTACACCCTCGAACCTGCTGCACTCGAAAATGATCGTTGCTTTTCAGTGCGATTTTTGAAATATGTAAAAAAAATTAATTCAAGATTAATTGTCGGCGGGGTTTAATCATCTCCTGATCATGCCAACATGGCTAGCGAAACGCGCGTCGAGTGCAAACATTCTGTTTCGGCATTTTTGATAAAACTGTGTTGTAGCAGAGACAAGGGTTTATTGTAGTATTGACAGTGTGATGTGTGATGGTGTGCAGTTTTGAAGTGGACCTATAAAGGAGAAGGAACATGTTATCTATCACAAAACTTGTAAATTTTAAGATTTATAAAGGGTTTTCCATATTTTTTGTTGAATGGAGAAAATCATTATTTGCCATTATGTTTGATTAATTTTTGAGTCGTGATTACCCGGGGGTCTGATGTAGTCTCGAACACGCGAAATTCTTCTGAAAAACTGGAAATTTAGATCGACTAAAAAACTAATGATTTTGTATTCGAATTGGCTAACAACCACTATTTTTCATTGAAATGTTTTCGATTTTTTAAAGAAGAAAATCGCGTCGGAACTCTCAGCCATCGATTTTTTGAATTTTCAATAAAAATAAAGATATCTTCCACATTCTCGGTTTATATTCTCCTCGATAACTGCACCTTATATCGATAAAGATTATTAAGCGTTTTTCAACACTTAATATCAACATGTTGTTGGTTGTCCAATGTGCAGGGACATTTTTTACATATTTATTTGCACTCCCGATACATTTCCTATAAAATTGACAATTTCAAAACAAGATTTTACTTAATGCGCAAACTAATAGGTTTCAAAAATAGCATTTTATAAAATTAATAATAAAAACCGTTTTATTTGTAAATCAATCAGCGCACCCCCATCTTCTTGGAAAGTCGCTCGAGTACAACCTGTTCCAAAAAAAGGCAAGATAACAACGCCTTTAATCTACCGCCCAATTGTCTTGCTTCCAATTATCTCTAAAGTCATGGAACGTGTAGTCAATCAGCAACTACTCAAGTATCTGGAGACCAACATAATAATTAAGGATAACCAATACGGCTTCCGCAGACAGAGATCGACCAGAGATATATTGGCCTATGTTACTCATATATAGAGTAGGGCAATAATTGGTAACTACGGAGAATCTCGAGGAATTGCGTTGGATATTTCGAAGGAATTCGACAAAGTTTGGCACGACAGATTGCTCAACAAACTGCCAGCGTCTCTCTGCAGCTGGCTTGCCAGTTTCCTTAAGAACCGATCTCTGCACGTTGCAGTTCCTAGACATATCTATCTCAGACACATTCACCTTTAATGCGGGAGTGCCTCTGGGCGCAATACTTTCAGCAACTCTGTTCCTCATCCTCAACTATATTAATGACCTGCATGAAAACAATACTGTTTTCGGTTTGCAGATGACAGTACCCTTGTCTCTCAATTTATATCAGAAAACACCCCCAGACTTATCTCCGCAGACAGGAACAAATTACAACAATAATTAATCAAGATCTAGAGAAAGTTCAAACCTGGGGCGACAGGAAGTTGGTCCAGTTCAGTGCAGCAAAAACCCAAGCAGCCACGTTTATCAAGAAAGCCAATACGGCGGGATCTGATATCATTATGGCAGGATGACCATTTCTTCATCCTCGTCAGTCGTACTACTGGGTGTCTCGGTCAACACCAATATGTCTTGGCATGACCACGTTGTTAACATTGCAAAATCATCCTCGCAGAAGCTTGGTGCGCTATTTCGCAACAAAAAACTTTATACACCGCAGCAGCTGATCTTGCTCTATAAAGCGCAAATAAGGCCGTGCTTAGAATATTGCTCACACATCTGCGGTGCCGCACCTAAGCACACCCTAAAGCTGCTGGATTCCATTCAGAAGAGAGCTGGGCGTCTTGTCAGCGACCCGGAGTTGATCCGAAATCTGGATAGTCTGGAACACCGCAGACATGTGGGCGAGATATCCCTCGTAAAGCCCCCGACAGACTACGGTTTTTTTGTCCGTTCGTACCGTCACGATTCGAAACGTCGTGTTGAATCATCGAACAGGTTTGGTCACACACTGCGAGTAATTCTGACAGTTTTTTGTTGTTCGTCCTGCGATCAACACGGTTTGAGTACGTCATGAAGAGGAAGCACTTGTTAGAAGTGACGGCGCTGCCGGTTGTCAAAAAAAAGAAACGAAGATCAATTTGGGTCAAAGAATGGCTTTTAAAGCGAAAAATTTATTCACATATTAATTTATTAAGAACTGAATTTAAAGAGGCACCAGGAGATTGGTTTAGTTACCTAAGAATTGATGAGGATAGGTATCTGGAATTTCTACAGCTGGTAACACCTTACATTGCTAAACAGGATACAAGATACCCATTTAAGGGAAGCAATTTCTCCTCATGAAAGTCTTACAGTAACTTTGCGTTACCTTGCAACTGGAAGATCTTATGAAGATTTGAAATTTTCGGCAGCAATTTCCCTACAGTTTTTAGGACAAATTATTCCAGAAACATGCAATGTAAACAAAAAGCGGTCAAACGTGTTTATTTGCTTAATTAAAATTAACACTTTTTTCTTTCTAACAGTATACAAAAACAAATGAAAAAGTATATTTGTATTAGATATTGTGTTGTAAAATCATTTATTTTCAATTCAGGTGTGCACTTTATTAACACAAGGAAGGCATAAGCCAGGTTTTCCTGGACAATCCGTACAGAAACTCGTGAAATTTGAGACTTTTTGTTTGCCTGGCGACTTTAAACATCTACACGCAGATCTTGATAGCATTCCTTGGAAATTTTTCACTTTTTTCTTCCTGGGCCAGAGGGGTTTATGAAAGTGTAAATCCTTATACGAGGCGGTTCATTCGTGGTTGTTGAATGATTTTAAGTGTTTCTGCTAAGGTTTTTCTAAAAAACAGTGATTAGAAATGTGGGTTAGTTCGTTGGGTAGCTGACAGAAACTCGGCTGTAAATGATCCAAGCATTTACAACACACGTTCCAAATAAAAATTCAAAGATGACTTTCCTGTACCAATTTTGACCCTCTTCTTAATACAGGGTGGTATGAGGACATCTGATCACTATAATCTATCCCTCTTTATCTCCGTGCATGTAAAAAAAACCGGCGATTACTAATGAAATACCCACACACATCAGTTTGGACCGCCAACCGACAAACCGTCGCGTCGTTCCAAAAATCAAGCTCCAGTAGAAATTTTTATCGACGATACGACACGACGCTTTTGCACCGCACACTTCCGTTTTTGCCATAGTTTACACGACGTTCCGAATCGTGGTGATACGAAGGGACAAAAAACCCGTAGTCTGTGGGAGGGCTTAACACCTTGAACGTCGCTTTACAAGGACTCCTTTGTCCGCGCCCTGCATTACTGTGTAACTCACTCCTACCAGGACATCTGTTTCCTCCTAATTACAACCTACAACTTACAATGTGTCAATCAACATCTTCGCACACACACCGCTCGTCGATTGCCATAGGATAGGACCAAAGACATATAAAAAAAGAGTAGACGGAGTAGGCCATTCATAAATTACCAAATGTTTGCATGCCAATATAGAAATATTAACATAAAGAATGAAATGCAATGAAGATGGCGGCCGAAGCGCGCCAAAGATTTCATTTATGTTTAATTTATGTACGCCCACAATGACGCGCCTGCGCCATGTTTCTCCAGGCGGCGCACCATAGGCGTAACATTTTAGGGGACACCTGTTTAAAGTCAAGGTAACATTGAAATAAGCCTGCTGTCAAGCAGAAAATAATAAGCCATCACAAAAATGAAAATTACTAGACACAAAAGAATAATTTATTAATATTGAAATATGAACATAACTAAAAAAATAAATTTTAAGTCGCATTTCGGGAAAAAACCAATTTACGTTTAATTTATAATTGATTAGAGGATTAATATAATAGAATAAAATGAAATATTTATTAACGCTTTTAGCATATACAAAACAGAGACACAAACTACTGCACAAGAACTTGCAACTATTTAACAAGTAGTAAATAAATTATTAGCAATATAAAATAAAATATATGCAGTATTATTTGATATAATTTGTAATAATTTAATAATAATTTGTAATAATATAATGGTAAACAACAAAAGAAAATATTTAATCACCCAGATTAAAACTCACAATCAGGTAGGTCTTGGAGTGCCACAAGGATCTGTCCTAGGGCCGGTTCTTTTTCTGCTATTTATTAATGACATAAACTACTGTATGGCATCTCCCCCTACTGACATAATCCTTTTTGCCGATGATACTACTGCTGTTAGCTCTGCAGATAGCCTGGCCGCATTGAGAGAGTTGGTAATGGACCTACAGGATTGTGTTTATGATTGGTTCCTCGCCAATGGGCTGTGTATGAACGGGGGAAAAGCGCAGACCCTTACATTCTGTCTCAGGCCCTATAACTTTGATTCGGAATCACTGACAGTAAAATTTCTTGGAGTTTTACTCCATCCTAAACTAACTTGGTCACTGTGATAGTGTTATAAAAAAGATGAACAAGGGGATACATGTTCTTAGGAACCTGACGCTGTGTGTTTCGGGAGGTGTTTTGCTAAATGCTTATTATGCATATGTCCATAGTCATTTGGCATATGGTCTGCTGTGTTGGGGTCACTCTGCTCATGCTAGGAGAGTCTTTGCAGTGCAGAGAAGATGTGTAAGGGTTGTCTCTGGCTTGCGATACCGACAGTGTTGTAGACGGGCTTTTGTGTCTTTAGGGGTACTAACATTGCCATCATTGTATATATACATCTGTCTCACTCATGTAAAGAAGCATCTGAATGAATATAACCAAAATCTAGATTTTCACTCCTATAATACTAGGGGTATAAATCAGTTATCTATTAATCATAGTAGAACAACACAAGCCAGGGATGGGTCAAATATTATGGAACAAGATTCTTTAATGCCTTACCTAACGAAGTTAGATCACTTGACCTAAAGACATATGAGTTTAGAGTAAAGGCCTTTCTTAAGAGGAATGCCTTCTATAAAGAGGATGAATATTTTGAAAATATTGTACACATGTGGAGCATTGTGAGAAGACTCTCCTATTTTTGATATTTGTTATGTTGTATTCTGTCTCTTAGGTACTAGACTGTATATATGTAATTTGTTTGTAACTATAGTAATCTGTAGTCTTTGTATCATGTCACTATTACTAAGATTTTATGATTTTACTATTTCTTTTTATTGGACGTGCAAGAATACTTTATTGTATGCATTATTGTGAATAAATATTTGAATTTGAAAGATTCCATAACATTTTTTTTTATTACATTTGGTATTAAAGAAATCTATATTTTTTTATTTATATTTTCATTTGCCAATTTTGATATTTGACATAATGGAGTGTTTACACCGTAGTTAGTCCTATGCTATGTAACAAATTTGTGTGAATTTCTAAGAGATCTTTGTGGAAGATGGAATACCACCAGCTGGAGTAATTCCAGAGAATTGATCATATTATTAACTATTTTAAATAGATTACATAAATCAAAATATTAACGTCTAGAATCCAAAGTGCGTAGATTAAAAAGTTGCATAATATCATCATAGTTATTATATGTTAAACCCAATTTTTATGCAATAAATCTCAGAGTTTTTTGCACCTTTCAACTTCATTTTTACTGGTAGAATAGTATGGACACCATACTGGAACTGCATATTCCACTACAGATCCAACAATAGCACAAAATAAATCTTGCAACATATATTATTGAAATCTTTCAAAGTAGGAATCATAAAACCTAACATTTTTAATGCACTATTTATATACAGCCATCCGTATACGATCCAAAAAGTTCAACTTAGAATGAAACCAAATGCTTAAGTCCTTAACCAAGAAGATTCTTTCTAAATTAGCAGAATTAACATTAGGTATAAGTGCAATGGATAGGATTCTTTTTCCTAGTAAAAGAAATAACTCTACATTTTTCGACATTTAAGTATAAATAATTTTCATTACACCATTCAAAAAGTTGATCGATGTCATGCTGCAAATCTTCTGTATCTTTTAAACAATTTATAATTTTATGGAATTTAAATCCGGACGGTTTAAGATAGAGAAATTCGCTTTGTATTTTTAAATGCTATCTGATACCTTTCATTGCTGCCAAAAATGTCAAAATATGTAAAAAAAACTGACAGCTAACAGTACTTAAAATTTATATGGCAGAATAGCTCCTAAAAAGTTAAGAGGGAAAGTGCAAACCGTAATTCTGTAACTTTTTGGGTTTTATAACATGTCAAAGATGAAAAATTGTCAGTTTTAAAAACGCCTTCATGTTGTTTTGAATGGTAATAGAATGGTCTAATATTATGAAATCATAAATTACTCAATGATACGTTTGAAATGAGGTATCGCAAGACACACCTTTCTATTCAAAAGTTCCAACATGGCGCTCGTCCGCCATTTTAACCATTGCTGTTTGGTACGCCTACATTTTGTGACAAACAAATGAGCGTTTTAAAAGTTAGTAAGGGGGGAAGGAGGAACATTAAAGACGCGCACTGTTTTCTCATATACATGCTTTTAATATGACGACCATCAACTGTTCTTTTATATAGCAATGTGTAAAGATGGATTAGATCTTTATTTGCATAAGGAAATTCCAAAAGTATTTTCCGTTCGCCTTTTTTACAATTCTGCAAAATTTAAAATAATAACAACAAAAGTGTAAATATGTTCTATATTGTTGTGGAGGATTCATTCTTACCCTGGAATTGATTGCCTTTTGCTCCACAAATGATTGAAATTTTGTTAGTATTGTTATAGAGCCACTTCGGGCCCGGCTCAAGGATGTAAACTGCACAAGTGCAAGTTTAGTGACCCTTATGAAATTTTCAAAAGTCAGTTTAAAGCCTGACAATCTGCAAGAGCTTTTTACTGTTTTATTGTATTTGCTAACCATTTTCATTTTTAGTTTTTTGCTTTTCTTGAAAACGGTGTCCGAATAGACACCGAATCGAAGAAACTAGGTACAAATTTCATAAGGGTCACTAAACTTGCACTTGTGCAGTTTACATCCTTGAGCCGGGCCCGAAGTGGCTCTATAACAATACTAACAAAATTTCAATCATTTGTGGAGCAAAAGGCAATCAATTCCAGGGTAACAACAAAAGTGTTTTCTTTTAGTTTGTACAACCGCAGTTTATGCCTATTCTTTATATTTTTTAGTTTAAATTAAAACTAAAGCAATATTTTAAATTTTACACTCATAAAGTTTAAAAGTTTGATGATTATAGCTCGAAAACGAAATGTCGCCGAAAAACATGAGTTTAAAGCCGGTATCAACGTTCCAAACTAACCCAAACTAACCTAAAAATTGTTAAAAACCGTGAGCGTAAGTACAAATGCACTTTTAAAATATTTTTCCAATCCTAGCGTTGCACGCCCATGCTCCATAATCCGAGTTCCAGTTTTTCTGCTATTCGGATTGACTTCGATTATGACTTTGTTTCAAAGACATATAAAAAACAACAAACCGATATGGCAAAAACGCGATGAACATGGCGGCCAGTTTCTTCTAGACGAGTGGCCCCTACGCGACGTTGTCGGCGTGTGCGACAAGAGGGAGTACCGCTGATTTCGTGACCAATGTTCAATGGTGAAATAGTGACGTATAGGGCCCAGTTTACATAACGTTTCTAGCGAAAAATAGGGTAATTTTTCAATTTAATAACAATTCGAATTTTCTAAAAATGTTTTTCTTCTTTATTTGGACACTTTGAAAAGATGCTTTTGACTATTAAAATGTTGCGCCATTGTTTGGTTATCCCACAAAAATGACCCATTGTTCGACTATTGAGGAGCTGAAATGTAAAAATTAGAAAATTTTTGGCATCTGACGCGCAATGTTACCAAAGGTTTCACCTTTTCTTATGGGGTAACACGATTCGGGGGGGGGCGTAACCAACAAGAACTAACCCGAGCTAACCCAAATTAATGCAAAAAATAAATGTTCTACTTCACGTATAGCCCTCCGCTCGCTTCGCTCGCTTCGGGGCGCAACCAAACAAAACTAACCCAACCTAACTCAAGGCATGCCCAATATAAAAAATAAATGTCAATCAAGAATGCAAATATTTTTTAAAGTTTTTTTTTCTTGATCTTGGGCATGCCTTGAAGTACTTTGGGTTAGTTTTGTTTGGTTGCGCCCAGTGGCGTAGCTACCGGGTGGGCCAGGGGGGGCAAGGCCCCACGGCGCCAAGAGAAATTAGACGCCACTCCGAATTTTTAAATATGCTAATGCTAACAATGCTCATGAGCTTAACTGAGTTTTTAAATTAATTAAATTATAATACAATCAAAGAACAAAATATGTATTAAACTTTTTACCCAACCAATACATTTTGTGTCAGGTATTTATTATTTATTCTACGTGGAATAAAAAGATATATCCCGGCGCGGCAGCATTTGGTACATGCAAATTTGTAAAAACGCGCGTAAGGCGGCATGCGACTTCAAAGACAAAAATTCTTCGGTCGTAAAAAAGTATGTGTTTTTTAGAGTTTCGTATTTAGGTAGTACCATTAGCCAGACAAGTCTTAATAGCCTAGCAATATTAAGCATAGAAAATGAATTTGCCCAAAAAATTAATTTTGATCAAACATTCGATCAATTTACGTCGATTCAAAACAGAAGAAAGACTCCAATGTTTAATTCATTAATTAATTGATTAAGGTTACAGATTTTTAGTTACGTTTATATTTAAATATGTATGTACCTGTTGGTTGGTTGCCGTTTATATATTTTATATTCATATTCCTGCAAATAAAAAAAGCGTGTGTACTATGTGCGCATATCAGAAGTGAAACTTCTTAAACTTAAACGCCCTAGCCTCAAATTTTGTTAAAAAGTTGTTTTTTTTTAAATATATCACTCAATTAACAAAAAGAGAAGGCTTTAATGAAAAAAAGCTATTCTTCATAGAAGTTTGGCTTATGTCTTGACAAGGTAATAGAGCAAACCCCATATTTTTATCTTGGAAACTAACAAAGATATCACAATAATTAAACGCCCTAGCCGTATACATATCTTAACGGATTTGGTTAAAAAGTAGTTTTTTTTAATATAGGTATCACTCAATATACAACAAGGGAAGGCCTAAATGAAAAAAAAACTATTCTTCATAAAAGTTTTGCTTATGTCTTGACAAGGTAATAAAGCAAATCCCGTATTTTTATCTTGTAAACTAACAAAAATATCACAATAAACGTCCGTGACCGTTTTCCGTTCCCTGCCAGCTCGCCCGCTGTGTGTCGGGATCGCGACCTTCAAATTTTAATCCCGGCGCGCGTTAAGAAGTTTCACTTCAAAAATATACGTTTAATATTATGATGTATTGTTTTTGGAATAATTTGCGTATATACACAAAATATAGGTTTGTTTTAGACGCCAGCGGATAGGCTTGCCCCCCGGCGCCCACATTTCTAGCTACGCCACTGGTTGCGCCCCCGGAGCGAGCGAAGGACCATGCGTACAACCATTTTTTACCATTTCAGCTCCTCAAAAGTCGAACTTTGGGGCTTTCTTGTGGGATAACCAAACAATTGCGCAACATTTTAATGGTTAAAAACGCCTTTTAAGAATGTCTAAATATAGAAGAAAGAACGTTTTAATCCGATCGGACGAAAAACTATACCTTTCCGATGGGTTTTCTCACCGCAAAAGTCTTGATTTCAATATATTGTATTTGTTGCTTGGCAACATGCAATAATAATAATAATGATAATAATAATAATGCTTTTTTATTTAGCACGTGGCTAGTTAAAACAAACAAGTTAATAATCACAATTACAATAACTTAATCAGTTCCTTAAGTACACAAAAAGTCTTTTGCTAAAAATACCTAAACTAGGCGCATTTTTAACACTATTCGGCACGTCATTAAAAAGGCGCACCCCATCGTAAAACAGAGATTTTTGTAATAATGTTGCTTTCACCATAGAAATCTGATAATGCTGGTTAGATCTTATATTATATTCATGAAAATTCGAACGCTTTTCTTCGAAAAACTTTAAATAGTTGGGCTGCAGATTATTTTCAATCTTATATATTAAAACGAGATTCGCTCTCTTAATGAATTGCTCAACATTTAACCAATCCAGTGAACGCAACATATTCTCAATTGGTGTATATTTGTCACAGTTTAGCAAAATCCGCATAACCTTGTTCTGGTGTATCTGAAACCTTTGCACTTCCAATTTACCATAAGAGATCAACAATGAACAAGCATATGAGAAATAAGGCAAAATTATAGATTGTATATTAACATTTTAGTCCACTGAGACATATTTGTTGATACACGACTGAAAAACCCTATTTTTTACCAATCTTCTTACATATAAAATCCATATGATTTCCGAAATTTAACTGTGGGTCCAAAATCACTTCCAAGTACCTAATCTCAGAGACAAACTCAACAAGGTCTCCATTTATATTTAGAAAAAAACCGGAATTATTATATTTTTGACAATTTACTTTTGAACCAATAACCATGCATTTTGTTTTTGAACTATTTAATTTTAATTTATTCTGACAAAGCCAGTCATACAGAATTTGTAATTCATTATTCATTACCACAGTTACCCGTTCAAAGTCCCTACCCGAAACAGAGATTAGGGTGTCAGCAAACAGATTAACACATGAATTTACTAAAACTTGGTGTACATCATTAACATATATAATAAACAGAAGTGGCCCCAAAACACTCCCTTGCGATACACCCCATCTACTATCTCTTCTACCAGAGAAACTATCACCAACCTTCGTTTGGTACGTAACAACGTAATAAACTCCTAGCTTGCTCGATTTAAAACTTGATATTATGTTGAGTTTAAATTTAAAACACAGTTTTTATTTAGAGTGATATTTGGCTCTATTCTTATAAATACGTATTCTAATTAATTCCGATCGGATAAAAAATAGTATGTGCAACTCGTAGGATAAGGACATTCCTGGACTCCTGTGTTGCTGGCCTCGGCTGCGCCTCGTCCAGCAATTACCACAATCGTCCAGGAATGTGTTGCTTTTTCTACTAATTACACTACACAATATACTGTTTTACAAAACTCCACTTGTTACACTGAAAATTTACCAAAAATAGGTATAACACTTCATATTTTTTTTTTTGTGTTTTCTATTTGATTCAAGTTTTGTGTATTATAAATGTTTATATGCTAGTATTATAATCTGCACGGTATCGGTATACTTAAAAACGAAAAATTTATATTTCGACATGCTCTATTTTCTAATAAATTTAATTTTTCTGTTACGTTATTAAAAACAAGCTGCCGATTTTCCATGATACAGACATACTCGTAAGTGTCATCGGCAACAACGCTGCAGGAGCGGTAAGTAATACTAGGGCTTGCCTACTATTTTATAAGAAAGGAAAGAAGAAGGGGAACAATGATGGCCTGTTCATATTTAGTTAACAAATCGGTCTACTCTTTTTTATATGTCTTTGGATAGGACCCTTTAGACTTTAGAGTCTATGCCACTGCCATAAAAAAAAAACACCCTAAATAAATTAAGGCAGGATTTAAATGTCTGAGTAATTCTGTGAATATCAAAATAGCCCACCTTAACATCACTTAATCCCTGATCCATGTCTCTTAATAATGTCGGTTGTGTTAGAAGACCAGATTCATTCCTCAGTTTGTTGATATTATGGCGATAGCTGTCTCGCTGTTGTTTTAGACCGTTCAGTTTACTTCGAACTCCGAAATACGAGTAGTCCGTGTAATCACGTTCGTCCTGTAGATCCACTAAATCATTATCCAATGCTGACGACTTTTCCCTCAAGTGTGCTAGAACCTAAATAATAATAATAAAACATATATTAGGTTGTTAATATAAAAGTAACTTGAAAATTCAAATAGGTATATTAACAGATATTTTATGTAAATATTTATTCTAGTAGCAAAATAAAGTAAGTGGCAATATTTTTAAAATTTATAAAATATAAAAATAATAAGGAATGTAGGTACAACCCTTTATCGGTTCCGCTAACCGTATGGTGTCAACTAATTTCATAACTTTTAACGGACACGATCATTTAAAAGTCGAGCAAAATTATGTACAGGGTGATCCAACGAGGACTAAGCATGGGCTTGTTTTTGACATTCCCTGTATTTTTAAAACAATACAAAATAGCCATTCGATGTATTTTTTTTTAACGAATTCAAAAATTAACCAAAAAAACAGTTAAACCAATCAAATATAATTTGAATTTACCAATTTACCCAACACGAGCTTACCATTAACAACACCTACTTTGACCACAAACCCCAGTATAAATACACATTTATCAACTCAAGAGGGCAGAAATCGATGATAGACCTCATTATAACCAATAGGAATACACACCCTAAGGAGATACTAGACGTAAGAGTATTAACATCAGCCAACGCAACAACAGGACATGGTTTAGTATTATGCAAATACCGTCAGAAAATTGACATACGCAGAAAAAAGACTCCAGTACACTTATCAAAATATAACGTTGAATCATTTGAAATTGCAAACACCAAAACACTATACCAGGAACGTTTAAAACTTAACAGAAAATATTCAACAACCCAATCACAGTACAGTGCAATGTAAATCAAGTCTGGGAAAAAATCAAATCCAACATTACATCAAGCACAAACGAATGTAAGAACAATTATTAATGTAAATGGCACAAGAGCCAACAAGCCATGGTTCACAGAAGAAGTAAAAGATTTAGCCAAGCAGAAGCGGAAAGCATACATAACATATAGAAACAATAAAACTGAGGAAGAATACCACAAATGCAAGGAAGTACGAAACCGAGTAAATCAAGCAATGAAAGAACTTAAAGAGCGATACTGGGAAAACTTCTCTAACGAAATGCAGCACGACCTATATGTAGGTCAGAAGAAGATCTGGAAACCAATAACAGAGGACATCCAAGTGACTACCATCAGCCACGATCACTGGATACAATATTTTAAAGAAATCTATAAAGACCAAGCAGAAGCAGAAACTGAAGAAGCAGAATACATAACACAGGCACCCACCGGCACAACCGATGAACAATCAATTACAACAGACGATATCCTCAAGACAGTGAAAAATCTAAAAAATCAAAAAGCACCAGGTATTGATAATATCAGCAATGAAATTATCAAAAATGGGGGAATACTATCATCAAAGAAATAATGCAGCTCTTTCGAGTAATCCTCCAAGAAGAACGAATTCCAGAAGAATCGAGGACCAGCATAACAGTACCCATTTTTAAGAAAAAAAGAACCCAAGAACTACCGTGGCATCACACTGCTTAGTGCAGTGCTTAAAATTTTCACAAAAATATTAGCCGAGAAAATCGAAGCTGCCGTGGGAAGCTGTGAAGAACAGCAGGGATTCCGCAAAAATAGGTCAACAATAGACAGACACATTAACGTAATAAAATACTCAAACAAAAACAATAGCACACGCATTAAAGCAGACCAAACGCTAACTGAAAAAATTGATATCAAGGTTGGAAATAGACAGGGGGACAGCTTAAGTCCAACCCTCTTTAACATCATGATGAATGAAATAATCAAAGAGGTCAAAAGGAACAGGATACAGAATGACTAACAATTGCCTCAAGATAATATGTTATGCAGATGATGCCACACTAATATCAGAGAACGAAGACGACCTACAAAAAATTACTATTTGCACTCAATAAAACCGCCAAAAAATTCAACATGATCATATCAACAGAAAAAACTAAATCAATGGTTATATCCAAAGAGCCTGTCAGGTGCAAACTTATGGTGGACAATAAAACGATAGAACAGGTCATCATAAAATTCAACTACCTAGGGTCGCAAATATCGAGCAGCAGAAACCTGATTGAGGAAGTAAGAGCGAACTGCATCAAAGCATCATTAATTTCCGGTAGCCTAAGAGACCTAATATGGAAAAACAAACATATGACGGCAGAATGCAAGATAAGGATATATAAAACTGTGTAAGACCCATCCTAACATACGCTGCCGAGACCCTAGCCGAAACAACAAAAAACAACGGCTGCCGAGTCGGACGCCGACTCGGCGCATATAATATACTTTGCAAATGGGGAAAAATACACACGGCGGCGATTGACGAGTCGCTGCTTGTTAGCCGCCTCGGCATGCCATCTGAAGCAGTGATCCCAGTTCTCACGATTTATCGTGAGATTTAACGATTTTGTATGATATCTCACGATCTTACGATAATGCTTACAATCCTCACGATTTTCACGCATTTCCCAATATTTCATGTTTTTTTTCACGAATACCACCCTATGCGGGAAATTTCGTTCGCGAATACCATCCCATTCAAATTAATATGACATCAGCACGGGAGATAGCGCTGACTATTTTGCTTTTGCAGTTATCCAGATATATTATTGACTATGAATAAACTCTATGCCATTGTCTTTAAGCAACGTCTATGCTATGCTTGCCTCACAAAACTTACAGGTCCAACAGATTTTGTTGGCGGGTGCGGTTTTTTTGATATTTCCCCGAGCCCCAAGAAATTCTTTAAACTTAAACTGGATAAGGCAGTTAATAAATTTAAATTTTACTGATTTTAATTAAACAAAAAAAAAATTGGAACTCGATATCTAAAATTAAATTAGGCAACACAGAACTTCAATTTGTTTTTGACTTATTATGTCTTCCACATTCAAGTGCAACTGTAGAGCCAGAATTCGATTAAAGAGCAACACTTGCTATTAACAAAGAGCTTAGTAGCTAATACTGGCAAATGCCATAATTTTACAAATAAACAGAAGTTGTAAAAAAACAATACACAAATATTAATATAAAAAATTGGAAACTGACTAATAGTGATTTATCATCTGACTCTGAATAATAGACATCTGTATTAGGTACAAATATGTAATTTTATTTTCTGTTTGAGTTACAAATATGTTAATTATTTTTTATTTTCAGTTTGATTTTAAAATATTTTATTTCTCCTTCTTCAACTACCAATAATTTTCTTTTACGTTTGGTTACAAAATAAATAAAAAGCTTTATATTTTGTTGTATTTCCGCATTTTATTTTTACTTTTCGCAATGGTATTATTATTATTGGTAATCAACGGTTGGTAGAGCATGACAAGTCTGTACTTACATCAGCTCCAGCTTGTTGGAAGATAGGTTGACTTGTTTAAAGAGTGTTAGATTATATTAAATTTTGCTATAAGCATGCGTTATTTTAGTGAAAATAAATTTGCAATCAAAATTTAAAATTAAAAGCGAGATAGTGCAAGTTTTTAGGAGCGGCTAAATATAGCGCAAATGTTAAATATGAGACTGCTTTTTTCTTGATTTTGGGCATGCCTTGGGTTGGTTTGGGTTCACAGTGTTTATTTGTGCCCTCGGAGCGAGCGAAGCTAGCGGAGGGCTATGCGGACAACCATTTTTTACCATTTATTTTTCCCTTAGTGCAACCACCAACATAAACAATCGAGGTTGGAATTAACATTTGCGCTATATTTAGTCTCTCCTCAAGTTTTTCAAGGTCTCACGATTTCTCACGATTTTTGGCGATCAGCCCTACGATTTCCAATCAACGCTGACTGGGAACACTGATCTGAAGCAGAACGCCCACAGAATCGGCACAGACCGGCCGGCACGGCCAGCACAGCCGGCATAAGTTGCTATCTACGTTTTTAAACGAGATATCGTTCCGCGCTGTTCCGATTAAATGGACGCTGCCTCTTTAATAACGTAGATAGCAACTTATGCCGGCCGTGCTGCTCGTGCCGGGCCGGTCTGTGCCGATTCAGTGGGCGTCCTGCTTAATGCATGCGCCGCGCCGCGGCAAAAACAGCTGTGTGTGTCATGGCCGCCGACTCGGCAGCCGATTCGGCAAAAACCGCTGTGTGTGTCATGGCTCTAAGAAACTCTTGAGAAGCGCCGAAATGAAAACGCTGAGAGCAATAAAAAGCGTATCACTACGAGATCAAATAAGAAGCAGCGCTCTAAGAGATGAATTACAGACAGAAGATGTTGTCAGATGGGTTAGATCCCGAAGAAGGTACTGGAGAGACCATATAGACAGGATGGACCAGGAGAGAATTGCCAAGTGGGTAAAAGACGAAAGGCCACAAAACAGAAGACCCCCAGGCCGCCCGCCCAAGAGATGGCAGGAGTCCTGGACGTCCGAATCGCAAGAGAGGTAGACAGCAGTACAATACAGGACAAGTCCTAAATCAAGAAGAAGAAGAAGAAGAATTTAACCGGAGGTTTAAAAGTTCCGGTTAATTATACCCGCCGGTTAAATTCGATGTTGCTGTCATTTGATAGCTTATGAAAACCTAGGATAGGAATGTGCCAACCGGTTTCCTTGATCTCGTGCGGTTTAGTTTAAAACTGTAAATATTTCGTAAACAGCTAGAGATAGGTATAGGATATTAAAGATTAGCGAAATGTGTTTAGATTTCTCTAGAGAGTCCAAAAATGTAGTAATATACAGAGTGTTCCATTTAGAAAATAGTTCATTCATGGTGTAAGTCTTTTGTTTTTGCTGCAAATGTTTTTTGGTTCCATTTTTTAATTTAGCAGAAAAAAATACATCGAATGACTATTTTGGTTTGTTTGAAAAATACAGGAAAGTGTAATGATCGCCGATTTACCCTATTCCCTTACTTACTGTGTTTTCGACCTTTTCTTCACCTTCTGTTCATTATCTATAACCGGATTCGCAGTATGTTGTGTGTATGTTGACACCCTATTTCGTCGAAAATATTTTACCTAGACACTTGAGCAACTACCCATATTTCTCCACATAGTTTAAACAACTTCATGCCTCTTTCCAGCACTTAATTCTATTCTCAGGTATATTTAATATAATTAAAAGAACGTAGGCCAATTCAGTTTGCGTTTTTTAAAATAATAAAAAAAATATTTGAGATTGCGTATTTAAGGGAGCACACAATTGAAAGGGAGCATTTTCTTAATTAAATAGTGGTTGGCTCAAATCTAGTCACATATTTTCTGATATGACCTCGTATTTAAAGTTCGCCAGACATGCAGGCTTTGCACAGTAAAAGAAAATTTCACTTATATTAATATTTAATCGCTGTGAAATTTTTTTACCGTGTATCAACTTTCCTAGAGTATTTTATTTTATCTGAGGGCATGATAAGTAAAAACTAGCCAGTCAAGCAATAATTGTGGATTAATAAAAGAAATTCAATCAGCAATAATCTTTCCGCAGTGATTTACTTTGCATGCCAACACTTCCTAAAGATAATTTATTTCGTGGCTTATGGCAAAACAAATTCTACTTAAATAAAATACAGGATGACGATAGCATTGATTGGTTTTATTGGGATAATCATAATAATCATAATTAAACTCGATCAATTTTTCCTACTGCAGAAAATTTACAGTGTGACATTAGATTAGCACTGAGTAGTTTAATGGATTAATCATTAAATTCTCGAGTACATACAACAAGACAATGTTCTCAAATATACAAGTACCATAAGCATTATGATATTAAAATTACACTTAGTGTCTATGACCTAACGTTATACCGGAACCTGCTTCTGTAGCCTTAATTGCTTCTGTTGACCACCTGCTTCTTTGTTGACTGACGAATTTTAAACAGCGTTTCTTTACGTTATTTTTCGAACGGACGGCGACGGCGACGACATGAATTTGCTTAATTACTTCCACGAGCCTTTTAACTGTGAGACTATTTTCGGTTTGGTCAATACTACGACCACAGAAAATTAAGGTTAATTTTTAAAAAATTTCCGAGTCTCTTTTGAGCATTACGACCGACTGCAAGTGGATATTCTATCAAAATTTCCCGAGTCCTTGCTTGGAAGTTACGACGTACTACAAGAGAAGTATGTGGTCAGACTAATTTTTGCTCCGATAATTTCTCGCTTTTATAGCAGCTTTTCAACTGGTTTGTTCCCAGAAAAATCCGGAATCTGCGCACTTGCAGCAAAAAAATAACACGTGCAAGGTGGAATGACGCAAAGTGCTCCAATTTTCGACGAAAACAACTATTCGAGTTTTAACTAGTTTTGAACATTCCAATCCCCCAAGTATTCAAAATTTTCCATGCCAAACATAATTTCGTCACAGAAATTAGCTCACACATAGGTTTGAAGTCCAAGCGGTAATTTAACTTTTGAGGTCATGACTTTTTTTGTCTTTCTTGAAACGAAAGACAAAAAAAGTTTTCGAATTTTTAGAAAACCAATAGCAGTGAAGCCAGATACCGCAGAGACACTAATTTTAAGTTGCATTTACCTACATAATTTTAAAAAAAATGCCGTCTCCAAAAAAAAAATATTCTTCACCGGGAACATTCGATATCGAAAATGTGGATACAGGAGAAATAACACCAGGTACTTGGAGAAGAGATGCCGCTGGTGATACGGGCATGATCAGTTTCAAAAAAATTCCGCGTAAAGCCGGAAATGATGCAAAGCTAATCAGAGAAGAATTTATGAATTATTTGGTATCAAAAGAAGGCAGTGTTTCGTGGCAAGAAATATTCGCCGACAAGTCGTTAATATTCGTATATATACCCTAATGAAATGCTGGGATTGGAATTTTTCTTATTAGAAACGCCCCCCTGGCCAATGGTTTTCTTTTTAGAACAAAGTTTGGGGGACCTGGGTTTTGAGGCTTGCGTTTTATGTTAGCTATTTCTTGAAGTTGGTTTTCTCTAGTTGCGTTAACATGCAGTCAAAAAAAAAATTAAAGTACAAGTCTTCAGTGTTTTTAAAATCGGATCCCGTATTCGTGTGAAGTTAACCACCATGCCGTTTATTGAAATATATTCCAATGGTAAGTGGTTATATTTTTAACCAAGCTGTGTTAGTTGCTTTTCGTATTATTTCTTTTTCTTTTTATTAGGCAAAATGATTAACCCTTTTTCGCGATTCTGGCATTACTTCTTGAAAATTAGACTTCAATTTGTTTTTTTTAATCTTGGACCAATTAAAAATATATATTTTTTAAACAAATTGTTGAAACAATTTTAAAATAAATCAGGTGCTAGCCCTGATCCATCACAAAAGGTCAAAAGTAAGCCCCTGTTCAGTCCTCGATGGAACACCCTGTACAACAATTTTAGTATAACTAATTCATTACATTTTTATTAGTTAAGCAGTATAATAAATATTAATATATATCTCGATCAGTTACCAAGATATCGATTATGATCCGAAAAAAAAAGATTAATTCTGGAAAACTCCATTTTGTATTTTCATATAATTAAATGTCAGCACTAAACTTTATTTATTTTTATTTTGATGGATCGCCTTAAAACAATTTTTTCGGCAACCGTCCGGGAAGTACCTACTTCCCGGACGCTTTTTCTTTGAGAAAGTAGCATTTTTCCGACCTAGTCCGGGAAGTGCGTACTTCCCGGACTAGGCCGGGAAGAATCACATCATTGTTTTGTGAAAATCTTTGTAGGTATGGTTTTGATAAATGCAGTTGATCATTACCATAGCAGCGAAATAACGACCGACACCTATTTGACAAGAAATTAGTTGACATTTTGATTTTTGAAAGTTTGCATGGTTTGATCGCATTCATCGTGATAAACTATGGAAAGCAGCAGCGATAGTGAGTTTGAAAATACTGTTGCCGAAAAAATAGTGTACTCAACACGTCCGAAAATAGTTTTTTCCGGACTTGTTACGTAATTACTATATAGTCTCGGTGAACCATAGTATCGTATTAGGGTAAATGCGATTAGATAGCCACCTTATGTCATTTATTTTTATATTTAAGAAGCGCTGGAAAATAAGGATTTCTTTCACTAAAATATAGCTAAATAACTTAGTAATCGATATGATCTGAGTTAACTCTGAAACTATCTCCATGGTTCCAAAATTATTAGAACATAATATGTCAGCCTACCCATTGGCCATCTCTCCCGCAATGTCAGGCTGAGATCGCCATCATCTATTTTGTCGTATATACATGCGTCGACTTGGCTGCATTTGAGATTAGATTTGACAACAAACAACACCAGCAGTGCAGTTTAGGCTTGAGCATGCGCAAATTTCGTGAGAATTCAGAGACAATGGTTGTTCATGTATAATTTTTAAATATTATGACAATACGGTTATTTATATGGCCTTACTTGTATAGTACTGGCACACTTTGATCGTAACTTATTCAGCTCTTCTTCTTTCTCTTCAACCTTATCGGCGTAACTTTGGTTCAAAACCTTATAATGTTCGAAATCTGCCAATAAAAAACCCGGTGCTATTTCATTCAAGTCGGCTATGGCATCCAGTTTTTCTTGGACCATCTGTCTCAACCGAATAAAGGTTAAGCGCATGGAACTGACTTGTCCCATCTGGGTGAACTGACGATGAATTAAACGTTCTACGTGCTAAAATTTATTATATAATTATGATTATGATTACGAAGTCGCATGCATTATAATAATAATAGTACAAAGTAGTAGTAAAAAGTTTATTCAACATTAATAAGATAAAAGTAATGTTATAGCAAAGAAAATAGTAGCTACGCAATATTTTCCTTGGTTATAGGTATGAATAATATAATTAAATAAACTAAAAATCTAATGCGACGAAGCATGGAATAGATAGGTACCTTCTATGGAAAGTTAAATACCTATATTATTATATTATTGTAAAATTCACGTTGTTAAGTTACGTTGGCTGCCGCAATGTAATGAAAAAACCAGCTCTTCCAGCCGACCCGTTGAAATTGAATTTCAATTTCGCGTAGCTTTACAGCCATGTGAAGCCACAGGTTACTCTCAAAAACGAACGTTCATACAGCCGTCCTACAACTCTCCCATATGAAATACACGCCGACGAGTATCAAACGTAGCTACACACGGCTTGAATAACTCGACTGACTGAGTTGTCTAGGTGGCTTCACACGGCCAGAAAGTAAAATTTGTTGTGAAGCCACTTAGACAACTCATGGCAGCCAACGTGTTAACTAAACGCAATACAGTACAAATTTTACGATGATTAACATTTATTATGCGCTTCCTCGTTTTCAGGGTTAATCCTACCGAGAAGTCAATTAAGTGTGTTAATGTGTATATCTTTCAGTGATTTTACCTTATCAGGTATAGCATTTCCAGTTTTCGTATTAATAAGTCCGTACCCAATCTCGCCTTCCCTGCTTTGCATTTTCTTAAACATAATTTGCAGCTCCTTAAACTTATCTTCCCGTTCTTTTTTGGTGGCATCAATGTCCTCATTCACTATTAGCTTTCTGCGGGCCTCATATTCCATAAATTCACCGTAAGCTTCAAGTTTTCGATTGTATTTATTCTGCTGGTCGAAAGACCAGTCTGTTTCCTTCGTAACGTAGTCCATCTGTATAAAAATATAAATTGTGTCATTAATCCGTTCGCATTTCTAGATGTCTCTAGAGATGTTTTATATTGTTGCGGCGGATTAGCGTTTATCAGACAAATTATTGCCTATTAGTCCACTTCAGTTGTATGCTTTTTAATAAATAAGGCCGCTTCGGTTCTGACCCTAGGGTGTAAACAGCACAAGTGCTAGTTTAGTGACCCTAACGAAGATGAAAAACCTAAATGAACTGGAAAATGCTCGACGTTTCGAGGAGTAAACCTGCCCCCGTTGTCAAGAACGAAAAACCTAGAAATGAAAATGGTTAATTAATGCAATTAAAACAGTAAAAAGCTCGTGCCCTTTGTCTTGACAAGATGACAATAATAATGTCATAACGTTTAATTATTGGTCTTTTAGGTTAGTGTTGTATGATATGTAATGTAACACCTACATGTCATACAACACTAACCTAAAAGACCAATAATTAATTAGGTAAATAACTGATGCGATTTGATATTGTGTTTGGGAATAATTCAATTATTTTTGTTCAATGATTTAGTTAATTTTTAAGTTTCCCTTATCAACTTCAGTTTTTAGCAGAAGCAACCAAGTGTTATTACAATTTACAGAAGCTAAAGCAACGCAGCCACCTTTATTTAATAATATTAAAACCCTTTCTCTAATTTTACTTTTTTTATAATGGTTCTTTTGCTGAAATACTGGAAACGTTCCATTGCATTCTGTGATTGTTATCAAATGCATGTTGGCAAATATATGATTTATAGAATTGTAAATTTTTAATATTGGTGTGGTGTTTTTTATACCTACGTCTTGATAATCGTCTACAGGTTTCACCTATATAAAATGTATTACATTCACATGGCATCTTACAGAGGACATTTTTTGTAATTTCATTTTCATTGAGTGGTTCTACTTTTGTTCGTTTAAATCTAAGAGTGTTTTCTGTGTTGAGAATAGTACGAATGTTAAATTCGTTTTATTTCATCTGATAAACCAGGAATATACGGAATAAAGAAAATGAACGCCTATTACACTTTTTTGCTCATAGCTTATCCACTGCATTAGCAACCTTTTCTTCAATTCCTGTTCATTTTCTGTTAACCGGATTCGCAGGACACACAGGTAGTGTTGACACCCTCTTGTAAGGAAAATATTTTACCCAGGCGCCATGAGCAACGACCTTTTCATTCCACCTATACAGTTCCTTCATTCCACTTGTTCTGTACCCAAATGTAACCTTAGTAATACGGAAATATGGGTAGGTTAAACCACTTCCCGTTTCAAAACCCTAATTAAGATTTCAAATTTAAAGAAGCACACCATTTAAGGGAGCATTTTTATACTAATTCAGTGGTTGACCCAAATATGGTCAGGCAATTTCTGTTATGACCTAGGACCTAGTTATTTAAAAGTTCGCCAGATAAATAAAAGTGTACATAACAGGAAGAAATTAATTAGCATTATTAACACTTCTTATCCCGCTGTTATTAACTTTTCATCTGATTCTCCCGCAAGCTTAAATTCAATCTGGTAAGATGGTAAGATCAATTCTACATGCCCTAATAAATGAAATACATATTGGCACTAGCACTAAGTCTTGATGACACGTTCATAAAAATATCACATCGGTTACGTTTCGATAAATACAGGTACCCTAATCATTATGAATAACAGCTGAACTTATTCTCTTTAGGTCTTAATATTAATCCGTAACCTGCAATCTGCAATCCAAGCTTTAATATACTAACACCTACTAACCAATAAAAAAAACTGTAGCATAACTACTACAGAAAAACCCCAAAAATTATTAACCCACTAACACACATTTCAAAACATCATATCACAAACACAACACCCTGCCTAGAATCATCAAGAACAACAGGAGGCCAACACGCCAACGAAGGATGATGTAAGAGTGACGTAGAGTCACTAGCATCAAGGGAAAATGGTGCTTTTTAGTGGGTATGCCCAGAGAGGAGAGTCCCACACTCCCCTCACCAGAGGAGGTGCATAAGAGAGCATTTTTACACCTCACCAAAAAAATGCTTAAATAGCTTTTAATAGAGCTTCCCTCACGGCGGGCGACAAATGTCGAACAGGGTTTGCTTTTTCAACATGTGGTACTTTTCCGTGCCCGAGTTGGAAAAAGGTACCGAGTTTTACGACGAAATGACTTTTTCTTTACTAGTTATTTACTTTTCGCGGGTAATCAGAGATACTTTAATTTATTTCAAGACTACAAGGACACTGTACAGGGAATCCGGAACAAGACCGCTAGAACAGAGACTGCAGGAGCAAGTGACGAAATTCTTCAGGTACACGACGAGGACACAGGAAATAACTAGTAACATAGGAACGATGACCATAGAGTAGGAAAATCCACAAAATGATCCACGAAGTGATGCTATAAAATTCAGAACAAGGACTAGGACACTTAGACCCCCCCCCCCCCCAGCAGGAAGAACAGCATGAAGCCGAAGAACACAAAAAGTGCAGTGTTAGAATAATCATTTAGAATTAAAATATCATGTCATTTATTTAGTTATCTTAGGTTTAGGTGGACGCTTGTTAGGTACCACCTTAGTCGGTAGTATATAGGTATTTATTTGTAAATATGTATATGTTGTTAAGTTTGTATTCGTTTTAGGTCAAAATCAAGTATCTTAAGGCATCTCTTTATAAATAAATAAATAAATAAAGAGACACTTTTCGTCAGTTGGTCAATACTGTTTAACTATTTAAAAAAAAAATAACCAGTTACCAAGCCTGAATAGTTATATCTGACTAATTTTTCAGAGTTCCCATATTTTTTTCGGCAGCGTAACGTTGCGCCTGAAGACTTTTTTCAACTAACTTTTCCGAGACGCCATATTTCACAAGAGTCTGCGTACACCGGAATGGATTTCATAATTTTTATTGGGATATTGCGATATTCCGGCACTTCACGCATTTATATCATATTATGATTCATATGAAACGTTGACTATTATTTCACGCATGAAACAATGTTCCACATTATTACAGTCAAACAAAACTAACCAAGACTAACCCATATTTAACTTAAATTTAAAAAAAGGAATAACATAACTTTAAAAAAATAAATAAAAACATCTGTCCACGCATGAAACAGTGTTCCACATGATTACAATCAAACAAAACCTACCAACACTAACCCAAATTAACTCAAATTTAAAAAAGGAATAAACATAACTTAAAAAAAAATAAAAACATATGTGGGCACTGACGGGAATCGAACTAGCGCCGCCACATCACAAGATTCACAAGCGCAGCCATATAACCAACCATCTTACCACTAGACCACCAGGCTCTGGAAGCAATTGACCAAAAATTAGAGTGGAACTCTGTTTCATGCGTGAAGTGAAATTATAGTCCACGTTTCATAGGAATCATATGATATAAATGCGTGAAGTGCCGGAATATCCCAATATGTCAATGAAGAAAGGGAAATCCATTCCGGTGCACCCAGACGCTTATCATATTTCTGGGCAGAGTAACGCGCTATCGCGCGAAATATATTTTGAGAAGACTGAAACCGCTTTTTAAAAATAATTTTTTTTTACAAAATACGGATCTAAGTACAATACTAGCAAGCAAATAGAGTAAAAGTGATTTTAGATTATAGCAAAGCAATATTTGTAACTTCGGTGCGGATGCACACTCTGCAATAGCTTCTGAGAATCGTCCGCCTGGGAGCGTGCTGAATCTGCAGGTTCTGTGGGAAGCTGACCATTTAACTCCTCCCTCCTTAAGACGAGAAAATACTCCTAGTATTTTCAGTAGGTTTTTCTTCATCTGGAATTTTCGGGTTTTCTTTTGGTCTTCTGCAAATGGTGGGTTTCCTTCTTAGTACAAGAATTTCAATGATTGCGATCAATGCTAGAATTAACAGGATACCAAACGCGACTGAAGACTATTGGACAGCTTGATCCACTTCTTGGATCGGTGAAAGTTGATTGGCAATGTCTTTCAGTCGATAAATTTCTCCAAAGTCGATTTTACTGTAATTTGTGGTTTTGAAGGTTTTGGCAACAGTAAAATTCGCTATTACAAGTTCTGGTAGGACGAGTGGTTTTCCATACTGGATTTTCACGTCGTTGACAAACTTCTTAGGACCCATTTGAATCTGGCAGCTTTTCGGGATTTTGACTAGACTTGGTTGGTCGATATCGAAATATTGGTCGATTTTGCACTGCGAGAATATTCGTTCCTTCTTCTGTGGTAGGATCAGAACTTCTTCTTGGGTGATTTGTTTACAAGGCGATTCTTCAATGTAGACTTGAAGGGTGTCGCAACCGGTAGGGGATGAACCATTCAAAAGTTGAAGTACACAGTTGTCCGGTGGGTGGAAGACTTCGTTGCAGTAGAAAGTTTCTTCTAATGAAGGACAAGTACTTTCTTCGAACTGAACTTCCTTATTTGCACGTGCCAAGTAAGGGAACTTAGGGACAATAAGGTGCGATTTTTGGATAACGGGATATACATGGTAGAAAATGTATGTTTGAGGTTTTAAAATAGGTACATGAATAGCAAAAATTAATTTTGTACCTGAAAAAGTAACCTGAGTTTCTAAAAATTGATAATAGTTTAAGATACTTTTAAAAGCTGGTATTTCGTTTTCATTGTATATTGTCCTTAAATATTTTATAATTTCTTCTAGATCAGAGCTTGATATTATTGCATCATGCAAAGCGTTAAGTTTTGCAAACATTATGGCGTCTTCTAAGTTATCAATGAAATTTATAAGATTTTGGCAATCTAGATTTATTTGTGCTAAAATTCCTTGATAAGAAATATAATCAGTTAAATCGTGAATTGTATTATCTACAGCGGCTTCAAATATCTTTAAACCTTGTTCTAACTTTTGTTGATTAGAGTTAAGGGCGGTTATGGTTTTGTTATAGTTATTAATTAAGTTTTTTGATAAAGATATTTGCAAGTTTACTTCCTTGATAATATTTTTCTGATTTTGTTGTAAGTTATTGATTGTCTGATCCTAACGTTGTCCATCATCTGAATCTAGGTTTCCAAATAACCATCTTTGTACTTTACCAATAATATTAATCAAAGCTCTTTTGTTACGAATATGAGGGTAAAGATCCCCTAATTTATTTTGAGTGTTTTGAATTAGGTATTCAGTACGAAGAAGAAGATTTTCGGAAAATCCTTGGTATGATATAGGATGGCTTGGGCCTTTTCGAGATGATTTTTCATAGAATTAAATGATTTTTCAACATTTTCTAATTGATTGATTACAGGTAATAAATCAATATAGTGTAGGAACGTATGTTTCGTATAAATTAATCTTGCATTACCGAGTTGTACGGGTAAAATGGGTTTTTTTACAGTAGTTATTTGTATGTCATGATTGGAATTAGATAGTGTGGGAGGTACTTTGAGTAACGGGATCAACAACAGGATTGTCCGGTACATTGTTTACCTGCAAAGAGGATTTTTGTTTACGTTTTGGTTTTCTAGCAATTTTCTTATGATAAGCACTTTTTTTAGTAAATATCTTTATTTTATTTTGACTAGTTATTTGGGTCTTTTTAAATCTAGGCATGTTTTTATTTCTAGCCTTAGTATTAATATAGGCGATGTCTTGATTTTCAAAGTCCGGGGGTTCTGATCGATTTTCGTTAATTTTTTGAATTATTTTCTCTTTAGTTTCCGCATTTTTCTGCTGAATTTTGTTATATAATTCTTTCGCGTTTTCTTTATGCGATTGGACATAATTAGATATAATTACATGATCGTTTAAGTCAAAGGGGTCTCGGCTATTTATATGGCCTTTTATAATCTCGAACGGTGTGTATTTAGTTACACTGTGAATGGAATTATTATAGCCTAACACAGTAAGTTTAATCAGCTGTTCTGGTGAGTAATTTTTATTTTCCTCTCTAAGACACCTGTAGTGCTCAATTAGAGTTGAATGAAACCGTTCTACGGGAGAATTTGAATTACTGTTTTTTGGTGGAGTATAGTGTAATTCGATTTTATATAATTTACAAAAGTCTTCGACTTCTTTATTTTTGAACTCAGTACCTGAGTCTACGGTAACTTATAATGGTAAACCGTGGTGTGTTATGAAATTAAAAATGTTTTCGATTACTAGAGTTCCTGTGACATTTTTTAATGGATAGGCTTGACCGTATCGAGAGAATGAATCGATAATTGTTAAATAGCTCTCATTTGATATTTTAAAAGTATCTATGTGGATATGTTCAAAGGGTTTCGAAGCGGTTGGTGTTAAGTTAAATTTTATGACTGGTGGGTTTCTGTCGTATTTATTCTTTAAATATATTTCACAGTTATTAACATAATTTTCTATGTCATTTGCCATTTTTGGCCAATAGAATTTTAGAGAAAGAGCATTTTTCATTTCATTAATGCCTCTATGGCATGTTTTGGTTGTATGGTATAATTCTAGTTTTTCTTTTTGTGCATTTAAGGTTTCTACGACCTCTAAGATTTTAGGGCACGATATAATTTTATAAGAAGTATTTCTAAAAAGGTCTTGTAGCGTAACAGTAAATCGTTCTGCTAAAACATGATTTCGAAAATGGATCGCGTAAGTTTGTTTCGGATCAATATATTCTTTTAATAATTGAATAAAATGGGGTGTAGACGTGAATTTTCAAAAATTTTCTCACAGCGAGATTGGATTTATCTGCATCGCCAGAGGTGACGACAATTTGGTTTTGGAAGGTGTTTAAAGATCGCTCTGATATGGGTATATTAAAAATTGGATGTTCTAAGGATGTGGGTACTGTCTCTAAATCACTTTGATCGTCTCGTTTATTATCGGGTGGTTTAAGTTGCACATTAGAATGTATGGTAATTTTCGAAGTTGACGGATGTGGTTGGAGAATTTCGTTAATTTCTGTTTCATCTAAACAAGGTAACTTGTCAGTGTTCTTCAGGAATTCTTCGATTATATCGTCAACTTCGCCAGGGTTGTTATTTACGGAGTCTGTCTCTAATGCATTGCAATCTACAGGGTTGCGTGAAAGTGCATCAGCTGCTTGATTTAATTTACCTTTTTTGTATTGGATTTTATAGTCAAATTGCTCTAATTTGAGGCGCCATCGCACAAGGCGAGAATTTGGTTCTTTTAATGAGAACAACCATTGAAGTGGATTATGGTCAGTTAAGATCGTAAATTTATGTCCAAACAAATACGGTCTAAAATATTTACAACTCCACACTATTGCAAGAAGTTCCTTCTCAATAGTTGAGTAATTTATTTCAGCCGGATTTAATGTTCTCGATGCGTAACATATGGGATGATCGTCTTGGGATAAAATTGCGCCTATAGCGTAATTTGATGCGTCTGTAGTTAATTCAAAAGGTTTCGTAAAGTCTGGGTATGCTAGTACGGGTTCAGATGTTAATATATGTGTACAAGTTTTAAAACAATCTAAAAATTCTTTATTATGTACTATTTTTTCGCTCTTTTTAAGACATTGTGTCATTGGCTTAGTTAATTTAGCGAAATTTTTAATAAATCTTCTATAATATCCTAAGAGACCTAGAAATGATTTTATTTCGGGTTGAGTTTTAGGCACGGGGAATTTTTGTACTGCTACTATCTTTTTGCTATTTGGTTTAATACCTTCCGGGGTTATTATATGTCCTAAAAATTCAACTTCTTTACGTAAAAATTCGCATTTATCTAACTGAATTTTTAAGTTTGCTTCTCTTAACTTGGAAAATACTAATTTTAAATTTTGAATATGTTCCTGTAAACTTACACTAAAAATAATGATATCGTCCATATAGACCATACATATTTTATTTTGGAGTTCATTTAGGACTTCGTCCATTACTCTTTGGAGGGTTGCTGGTGCATTCTTAAGTCCGAATGGCATGCGCAGATACTCGTAATGACCATTGTTTACCGTGAATGCAGTTTTTTCGATTGACTTTTCTTCGATTTCTATCTGGTGAAACCCGCTCGCAAGGTCGCGGGTGGAAAAATACTGGGCTCTATCCAGTCGATCTAAAATGTCATTTATATTTGAAAGATCAAATGACTTACCTGTAAGGATATTTGATCTAAATTGCACGAACAGTTTTATTTGAAATTATTTTACTATGTAGTAGTGTTCTTCTACACCATTTCGTACAAAGTTTAAAGAAAGTCAAAAATCCGGTCCTGTGTAGCGCACTTCTCGGGTCCCGATTCCGCTGGAGCTCCAGATCCATCGTCACTTAGTTTAAAGCATAATAACCTAGATCGCTAGGGTGGGTGAAAATTGATGGGCAAGGGTGACAAATAATTTCAGATAAAACTGTTCGTACAATTTGAATCAAATATCCTTACAGGTAAGTCATTTGATCTTTCAATTGCACTTCACAGTTTTATTTGAAATTATTTTACTATGTAGATGTTTAGAGATCCTTGCAATCTAGGTGAAAACTTCTACGTCAAAAAAAAATTCGTAATAACTTACAATTGTTTTGTAATTATATTTATATCTAGGTATATAATAACATAATGATACCTGTGGGTAAATAATAATTTGATATAAATTGAACTATAAAAAAAACTTAAGTCTAATGAATATTTATTTATAATCTATTTTTTATTTTATTTATTTCATTTTTTAATTTTAAATTCTTAATTTACTGTTTTTAGTGGTTACTAAGGTATTATTATTGCCTTTGGAAACCTGTCTCTTTTAGGTTCTATTGGTTTGTTATAGAATATGTTAAAAACTTGGGATTTTTCTGTCCAACCTGCCCTTTTCCGTATTTCCTCGATGTTAACACCAGCTCGAAGTGCAGCAGATGTTGCCGCATGTCTTGTGCTATGTGCAGAATATATCGAGGTATCGATGCCACTCTTATTAAGGGTGTTTTTTATCCATCTGCTGATGGTTTGTGTTGTTGCGGTGTGATAAGGTTTTTTGTGGGTTATGATTAAGTGGTCTTCGTTGTGCTTGCGTAAGGTTTGTGTTTTATTGATGTAATATTGTATGACAGAAGCAAGGCAAAGTGCAGGTTTTTCTATAAAAATTGGGATAATTATAATTGGTTGGTTGCGTGTTCGTCCGGAAGTTTTAATTTTTCCCGGAATCTGGATTTCAAGGCGGTCATCAAAAGTGTTTATGTTGTTAATTTCAATTTTAGCCAAAGTTTGGACTCTGTGTGCGGATATTAGCGCGAGTAGGGTTACCATTTTTTGTGTTAGATCCTGTAGTGAAAGGTGGTCAAGTGGGTGTTGTGATTCTAGAAATTTTAGGACTGGTTGTGGGTCCCAAGTGTAAGAATATCTAGGTGTTGATGGGTTTTCATTGTAAATGCCTTTTAAAAATCTTTTTATAAAATATTGATCTTTTTTGTCGATTGTAAGGACCAAGGCTAAGGCTGATTTGTAAATGTTGATGAGCGAATATGATTTTCCGTTTTTGTGTAAATTGTTTAACAACTGTATAAAATTATCAAGGTTATATGTGAGGGGGTCAGTTTTTCTTTGTTTGCAAAAGAGGGTCCACTTTTTGTAACAAGTATTATACTGTTTTAAAGTGCTTTCCGATATTGAATTTATAATAGCGTGAATCCCTACTGCAGGGAACCCTCTGCGTTGATATGATGTCCTGATAAATGACCTGCAATCAATGTAAGGTTCCTCCAGAGCGGGTGTGGTTTTCTGAAAGGTGAAAGTAATAGTTCTTTACTTGGCTTGAAATATATGGGTGGTTTAATTAATAACTTATGGAAAAGAGGGAACCAGGGCTGGCTTTCCCAGTTGGGAACAATTATAATTCCTTCTGCTTTTTCTGTTAATATTTTTTGTAGAACTTGTGTTATAAGACCGAAAGGGGGAAACGCATAAAAATGTATGTTTTCCCATGATGTAAAAGAATCGATATGAATCGCGTTTGGGTCTTGTTTCTAAGACATGTAGTTCTTGCATTTCGTGTTTTTTATTGTGGCAAATAGATCAACTTCTGGCTCACCAAATATATTGCAAATAGTATTAAAACATTTTTGTGAAAGTTCGTATTCCGTGTCCACGTTTAAAATTCTTGATTGTTTGTCGGCATCTTTATTAGATTTTGAATTTACGTATGATGCATATAATTTTAGTTTTTTATTTTCACAATATATCCAGATTTCTCTTGACATTAAGTTAAATTTTTGAAGTCTAACACCCCCCATGCGGTTTATATAAGCAATGGCGGTTACATTGTCAATTCTTAGCAGCACCTCTTTGTTGGTAATATTTTTTGTGAAGCTTTTAAGTGCATAAAACGCTGCTTTAAGCTCTAGATAATTTATATGTTGTTTTAAATCGTGATGGTCGACTAGAGTCAGAAAAGATTACTATATCAAATTTTGGCGGTAAAATCGATACTTCTGAATTACCTATGCTTTTTATCCACCAGGAGAAATCATCTTTTAGGTATCTAGGTAACGTCATATTGCTATTGTAATTTTTTGTATTAAGTAATGCTAGCATTTTCGCTCGTTCGAACAGTTTGGTGTGAGCCCATCCGTACTGAGTTGCTGGACATGCTGCTACCAGCGTTCCAATTAGTTTTGCTAATTCCCTAATTTTGCAGGAGCGTTTTGTAAACAATATTTTAAGTAAATTCTTGATTTTGTGTACTTTTTCTTGTGGTAAAGCCATTGACATGTGTCTAGTGTTGAAAATAAATCCTAAATAGCAGCATGTTTGTTTTGGGGTCAGAGAGCTTTTTCCCCAATTTATTACAAAACCTAAGGACATAAGTGTTTTCAATGACGATGGATCTGGAACTCCAGCGGAATCGGGACCCGAGAAGTGCGCTACACAGGACCGGATTTTTGACTTTCTTTAAACTTTGTACGAAATGGTGTAGAAGAACACTACTACATAGTAAAATAATTTCAGATAAAACTGTGAAGTGCAATGGGTATTGGATATCGATCATCGATTGATTTGGAATTTACGACACGATAGTCACTAACTACTCTCCATTTGGTTTTACCGGAGGCGTCGATTTTCTTTGGGACGATCCATATGGGAGAGGACCATGGACTACATGAAGGTCGAATAATATTTTTCTCGAGCATATCGTTAATTTGACGTTGCACTTCGTCTTTATGAATGTAAGGATAACGGTATGACGTTGTGTGAACTGGGATATTATCAGTGGTTTTAATTTCATGATTTATTTTAGACGTGAATGTAAGCTTATGTGTGGCCTTTTCGAATTTCATTTTGGAAATGATTCATGGTGAAAATTTCGAATTCATTTTGATTAAAACAATCGACAGGCAATGGTTCAGTTAGGGTTACTGAAATAGTGTGATCAGTTGGATTTTGAATTTCAACTGGGGCAAATCCATTTTCAGAAGTTGACAAAATTTGGGGAATATAAAAGTCGTTCACATGACATGGCTTCGTAATAATTTCACCTGTATAAAAGCTTACAGGGATGCGTTTGAGAATTTTTTCCTGTCCGTTTACGTACGGTTTCAATGGCATTTTGGCCATAGTATGGTTCGGTATAATAATCTGAAAAGTTGGGGTCGTAATAATTATTTTCAGGGTAGAAGTTCTCCGGTGGGGCTTCTTCGAGTCATTCGTCATACTCATTAGTATGTAATTCTTGAAAAGTGAAGTTAGGTGTTTCGTTATGAGTATTTTTGAAATAATTATTTGTTCTATACGTATTTACAGTTGGATTTCGAGATGTCGTCGACATAGGCGTGGGTTTTGATAATTGATTGAGTGGAATTTGATTTGGTCTGAAAACATTCTGTGGTCAACCAAATACTTGTTGATTTGTGGGAAATCTTCTAGGCGGTACTTGTTGCCTGTTTAGGTTGGATATTAACAGGTTGACTATGCCAAACAGGTTTTGGCGAAAAGTTTGGGTTGTGAAAATTTGGTTGTGTTGGAAACTGGGGATAATTACTTTGACGTGCAAAATTGTGATTATTGTTATTACCTGAAAAATTGTTATTCGAATTTCTATGACCCGAAAAATTATTATTAAATTTGTCTTTCTTTGAATCATGAAAATTTCCATACAATTTTTCAAAATTCTCAAATTCTGTAACAAAAGCGATAGCGTCTTCCAAACTTGTTGGGATTTTTATATACATATTATTTCTAAGGTTGCCGCTGCAATGAATGTGTTTAAAGCAGTTTTATTATAGTGATCGATTTGACATTTTACTTCAAGGCGAGATAATGTGGAATCGTTACTTACACGTTGGATAACGTTACTTTTTATAACTTGTAATCTATTTCCGAATGTTATTAAATTTTCGCCGTTATATGGCCTAACTCGCGTTAATTCTTGTACGAGGCAATCAATATCTCTTCGATCAGAAAAACACTGTATAAGATCGCTTTTTAATGTGATCCAATTATCTAGTTCGACACGTATTCCTACCATTAGCTATGCTTTTCCGCATAGCTTTTCTTGAATACACTCGAAAACGCGTTGATCTAGGTCGGTATCTTTAAAAGTCTTATATCTTTCGATAAAATCGTCACATCTAACTATAAATTTATTTAAGGTGTTACTGTCACCATCGTAAGGTTTTATATTTTCTAAACGGGACTTGAAGAGATCCCAATTAAATTGCCTGGTTTCAGACATATTGGTTTCTGAACTAGTTGAAAGTAAACTTTTTAAAAGATCTTCATGTGTTCAACCATTAAATATAAATACTCTTAAAATAATAATTCGCACAAAAATGCTTTGCGTTTAAACAACTTAAAAATACGTGTCTTCGATAGATAGGAAAATTAATCAACTGAAATATTCGTCAGTAAAATTATTTGATTTTTATTTTTTTTTATTTAAATGTTTAAAAATACTTGTCTTCGATAGACAGAAAAATTAATCAACTGAAATATTCGTCAGTAAAATTATTTGATTTTTTATTTTTATTTAAATGCTTGCAAATACTTGTCTTCGATAGACAGAAACATTAATTAGAACTAAATGTGTACGCAATACACGGCCCTAAGCTATCCCTACAAGAATTAGTCAAACAAAGGGTTCAAAAGGGGCAAAAAGGATTTTACAAGGCAATTACAAATCCGGAAGATTCCGTCCTGTCTTTCCTTGTCCTTTTCCGACTTCTACTGCTATGGCTTTTCTAGGTTGGACTGGTGTCTTCTATGGAGGTTCTGGATAGCGCTTAAGGGTTGAAACCACAAGTGACTTCGACGATCGACCTAATCACTGCACTATCCTACCGACTGCGCCCAAATATATTTTGAGAAGACTGAAACCGCTTTTTAAAAATAATTTTATTTTACAAAATACGGATCTAAGTACAATACTAGCAAGCAAATAAAGTAAAAGTGATTTTAGATTATAGCAAAGCAATATTTATAACTTCGGTGCGGATGCACACTCTGCAATAGCTTCTGGGAATCGTCCGCCTGGGAGCGTGCTGAATCTGCAGGTTCTGTGGGAAGCTGACCATTTAACTCGCGTAAAGAATATTTTCTGACTAACTCATTCCCAAAGAATTTTATTTTTGTATACCATCTCTCATGGTTTGCGTCCTGTTTTTCTCTTCGAAAGATCAGGATTCAGTTCCCGCCTAGCTATTAAAATGTTTTTACTATGAACACTTAAAATTCATAAAGAGCCGAAAATTTTAATGTGGCAATTGGCGTTTTAACATGTTTTGTAAATTCCAACCTCGGTGTTAGTACCGCCGCGCGCCGCGCCGCGTGTTCCAAATTAGGATAATTAAAACTGGTTCTTTCAGTTAACATAGGTTCTGCATTTCAGTCCCAGATGAATATTCTTAATAGAAACGCCCCCTGGCCCAGGTTTTCTTTTTTAGAGCAAAGTGTTGGGGGATCTGTTTTTGAAGCGTGCAACTAGTGGGTTATAATCGTTGCAGTTAGTTCATCTAATTTCGTGTTATAATGCACTCAGAAAAAAAATAAGTCTTGTGAAGTTAAACACAATGCCCTTTATTTGGATTACATTCCAATAGTAAGATATTTTATTTTAGTAAGGGATATGATAGGTGCTATTGTTATACATTTTCCTGAATTTTCCTTAGCCAAAATAATTTAACTTTTGCCGCGGTTTGGGCATTATGTCTTGAATTATTTTTTTTTTTTAAATAAAATTATTATTTTATATGAATGTTCTCTCTTGGCGAACTAGTACAGACTGGAGGTATTTTTGAAGTGAGTGACTAAAAAGTTAAAAATTCAATTTGTTTAGAGGAATAAAGTGTCCTTATTTCTCACTTTTCAGCAAAATACTACATAAGAAATTTGTTTCAAAGCATCTTATCTTTTCAGATGTCGATTTTCATCAACTTTTGATAAAAAGAAGTTTCTTGTATATGAAATGTGCATTTCACCAAATATCCTTCACTGACAAGTTGTTAGAAATAATTGGAAATAATTTCTAACTTTTTCTCTTGGTCGCTTTAGTCATAAATTTTTTTACCGTAAGTCTTAGTTGACCACCCGGTACTTCCAGCAAGATGGATGCCCGGCTCATTGTGCTAGAGAAGTAAAAGATTGGCTTGATTTGAAATTTAGACAAAAATGTATCGCGGAATGGTCCGGTTTTATTGCCTCCAAGAAATGTCAACATCACGTTGGCAGATACGTTTTTGTGGGGGCTAAAACAGTTAACTTATGCCAACGCACTTCCAAATGATGAAAGCATTTAAAAACAAAGAATTAGACAAGCTGTAGAAGCAATATTCCTAGAAGAAGGAGTTATGATTATCTTAGAGCACAACTGGAAAATTGCCCTCAATGTGGGGGTGAGATGTTTGAATAATAGCTGTGCTATTTAATGTTGGGTTGTCTTTATGTATTATGTCTATTGAATAATCAGGTATTAGTTTCTGTTCATTGTATTTTATTTCACAATGTAATTTGAACTAAATATTATGTATTGTATTATTTGCTCCCTTGTTAACATTAAAACCGAAAAACCTTTAAAAGTTACCGACTTAATGACACATTGCTTGACACCGTCGTTGATTAGGTGATACAATAAAAAATTAAATGTACCTACCTACACAACTTGTCAGTAAAGGAAACTTCTTTTTATTCAGAGTTGATAGAAATCAACATCAAAAAGATGAGATGATTGGACACAAATGCATTTTGCTAAAAACTGAGAAATAAGGATACTTTATTCCTATAAAAAAATTCAATTTTTAACTTTTTAGTCACCCTGTGTACAAACATATTTTTTTCTTAACAACAATCATATTTTTTTACAAGCAAAATTTTTTATTAAGAATGACTTTTTGTCGAGAAATTCAATATTTGATCCATTTGTCCTCTTGCCTATCAGATCGCCGGACATACTCTATACAGGGATGGCCAAAGATCTGGAATAAAATTTAAATCTTTTGAGCAAGCAATGTTTTCAAAAAACGCTAAAACACGATAACTGATTTTGAGTTTTTTACATTTTTCGGTTACTAAAACTGAGTTTAATCCACAATACCGAAACAGAATTTATGCACTCGACGCGCGTTTCGCTAACCATGTTAGCATCATCAGGAGATGATTAAAACTAAAATTAAAATGTAGGGGAAGTATGCCGATGATGGCCCCCTTAAGAATAATGCCTTAGAATTTTTATATTTATGAATATTTTATAGGTCGGCTGAGCTTATTTTACGGATCTTGATAACGGCTTTCATAACCCGCATTGTATTCTAGGTTATTATCATAAATTACTTATTGACAGCATTTTTTAAAAATCATTTAAAGTGGTCCATCATAGGAGCATATATTCCTTTGATGGACCCCGGAGTGTTCATATGTTGGACCACTTAGAAAATGTATGAAAACTAATGAGGGAACATTAAATTTCTTTCTAATATTTATTTAAAAAACTTTTATACCAAAAAACCAAGCAAAAAACATTAAAAAATAACATTCATTAATACAACAAACCCCAAAATAAAGTTTAAAGTAAAATAAGTTGAACATTAACCTTAAAAAAAATAAATATAAAAACCACAAACCACAGCATTAATACAAACAGGAAAGTAACAAACCTACTTGGTACTGTTGACAGATTTCACAGACAAACATTTTGCACCTAGGGCTAACTCCCGCACAATCAATATGGCACCAAGATTTACAAGCCTGACACTGAATCAACTTTTCCCTACATATTGATTGTGAATAAAGTTCATTGCAATAAAGACATGCTGCGTCGTCCGAATTGTCTTGCTCCAGATATTTGTCAAGAATCTCTTGATCTTCTTCATCACTGTCTTTTGCAACATCTTTATTATCTACTAAAACTTGTCGCTTTGCTGCTCTTGCACGTGTTTTTCGTAATTTGGCTGTCTTTTGAATAGCTATTTCTTTAAGCTCATTAAGTTCCGGTGTAGAATTCAACATTCCTGTTTTTCCACGTTTTCTACCTTTCCGTTGCATTGACTGAATTTCAGCGGCTTTGGGCGGAGGACAAATATGTTTTACCGATATATTAAGAGCTGATTCGGATGATACGTTGAGAACTGGTGATTCAGTAATAGCTTGTGTAGTTGAAGATCTTAGCAAATCCACAGAACTTTCCAATTGAACCATATTTCCTCCTGATTAGTTGGGGTGTCTTCATCAGTGTTACCTTGAGTAGAAGGTCCTGGCATATCCTCTTGAGATAGTTGAGGTTTATCAGTTGTTAAAGATGGTGAAAACTGCCAATCTTCAAATACGTCTGGGTTAAATGGATGTATTCCTGTTTTCCTAAAAGAATTAATAGCATTTGTGGCTATGGCACTTTTTAGGTAGGCACGACTAAATAAACTTGCTATTTGGAACTGGGTTACAGTTTTGCCAGGATTCTGCCGCAACCAGAGTTGAATTTCTTGTCCGTAATAAGTTTGCAAAGGTCGAAAAAATCCCACGTCTAGGGGCTGGACATGATACGAACAGTGAGCAGGAAAACAAAATATTACAATTCCGTTTTGTTTTGCATACTGCAAGGCTTCAAGGCTTTTATGGCTGCTATGACCGTCTAATAATAAGAGAACTTTATTTTCCAGAGACGCTTTCGTATATCTGCCAAAATGTTTTAGCCATTTGCAAAAAAGTTCGCTGGTCATCCAGCCCGTCTCCCGTACAAACGAAATGCATCCCGGTGGAGCACCATTCATTAGCTCATCCTTCATTCTTTGACGGGGAAATATTATAACAGGAGGTACGTAAAAACCAATTGCGTTCATTGAACATACGACAGTAACATGCTGACCGCGTTCTGCGCTACTAAGAGCGCCAACTTGTTTGCGACCTTTGCAAGCATATATTTTTTGCGACTTTTTTTGAACAGTTGTCAAACCAGATTCGTCCATATTATAAATGTTCTCAGGAGGAAATTCGTGTTTGTCCAAAATAGACGCTAATGAGTTAAAGTATGCCAGAATGTTGGGTTTGTTAAAAGCCTGGGCCCTAGCTAATGAAGTATTTTCAGGAAGATATGCGGTGGTTGCGTCTTAAAAAACATTTGACCCATTTCCACCCAGCCATTTTGCTTCCTTTGTTAAAATTATGCTTAATGCTGTTTCTTTCAGCTACTTCGTAGACCAATTTACGCAAATCCGTGCTGGTTAGACCAAAAAAACGCGATTCCATGTCGATGATGTGAGCAACAATTTCGTATCTTTGGAAAGAGTGGCTTGTTTTCCTCCAAGCCCTTGTTTAAGAGCACCTTTATTCAGGGCCACTCTTCTTTTTAACGTGGTTTTGGGGACATTAAACGTTTTGGCGGCCAGCTTATACCCCATTTTTTTCGCCTTTACATTTCTGATGGCTTGTTCCATGTTGACTTCGTCCCATTGCTGTCTTTTTGTGGCCATATCTTAAAGCAATACAAAAATATTTATTAGCTACTATCTTACATATAAATTGCATTGTAATATGATATTCCTATGATGGCCCCCTCGTCCATCAAAGGAAAGAATTCAAGGGGCCATCATAGGCAAAAGTGCATACCGATTGTTTAAGTATTTTATATTTATGTTTTGTTTATTCTAACCTTAATCTCGATTGAATAACAATAACACGATATACACGCGAACATTTTGATATATGATCAAAGTCTTAACTGCCTATATTAAGATAAATATTCACTAATATTTACAACGAATTTATTACATCAGGACCTACCTTTTTTTATTTTCACACACCGACACCTTATAATGGCCGACACTAACTTCACACTGCGTAGATAGCTTAGAACGAGGTTAATTGACAGGGTAAAATTTCCGGTTGGGCGAAAATTGCGGGAAATATAAAAATACGACGGGTGGACCATCATAGGAAGGGGGCCATCATGGGCATAATTCCCCTACCTAACTCTCTTTTATACTACTGTTTGTTTAATGAAGCGGAACTAAAAAGAACCAATCATGGAATCACACTAGTCACGCTTGATCAACCAATACAATGGACTATACGGAATAGGCCCTCCATCTCTATTTAAACTATTCTTACATTTAATAATTTCCATACTTTCATATGCGTCTAATAATCTCCTATCAGTTATATTATGAATTAAT
>MU188926.1:21652-56960 GCA_016904865.1 Pissodes strobi | reverse complement strand
TTGTGAATTATTGATGCCTTACTGGTCCAACCTACGCATAAACTTTTCAACATCGTCAAATGTACGACAACCAGAACTCAATATTCCCTTTCCAATATCAAAATCAAAATGATTAATCAAAATGTCAATCACTTCCTGCCCACTGTTTGCTTCTTGAACTTTTTAAAGAAAATAGTCTGCTAGAGAACCCATATCATTGGCATCATAATGTAATTGACGAAAAACTTCCCTTTGAATTTCAATCCCTCAATATTCCAAAAAAAAAAAATTTTAAAGTCAAGAAAGTCCTTGCACGTTTTGAAACTGTGACATCAGCCCCAGAAAACAAAGTACTTACTTAACTGGCAGGAACGTCAAACTGGTGAGAGGAGTTTGATTACGGGGAGTGACGCCCCCGCCATTCCGAGTTGCCATGGGATATGGCGCATCAAATCCCATCGTCCTCCCCCAGGCTGGAGAACACCAAAGTACAAAGTCTGGAGCTGATCACTGGGGAGTGATCCAACAAACCCCATTTTTACCCCTGTCAGACTAGGGACCGCCAAAGGAATGAGTCTGAGGCCGATGCTTCGAGTGGAAACGGCCCTAGGTGGTAGATGCATAAGCCTACTCGCATCGTCCGGTGAAAGACCACCCCACCAGAATTGGGGAGCGCTAAGTGGTTTTCCAGAATCACGTTCCGCTTCCGCGCTGGTGATCCCGGGTTTCACAGTAGGAATATATGGACATGATGGTGCTTCCAGGATCAAAATATTCCGGAGGTAAACTCCCCGGCCATTCGGATCTCCGGGCGCTGGGTGGCCCTGGGAGCCCTTCATTCCGCATTTCACAAACAGCAAAGATACCGAACCAATTTAGAATAGATTTCTGCAACATAAGAGGCCTAAATACAAATATAAATTCGGTACACCAACATCTACAAGCAAATAGACCACACATATTAGCCCTTACAGAAACACAAGTATGTTCTACAACAACAACAGTGAACTACCTCTATCCTGGTTACGACTTACATACCCGATTTAGATATAAGTTCGGAATATGCCTTTTTGTCCGAAGCGACCTTTCATGTCACCGCGAGGAAACACTCGAACCGAACAACCTTGACGTCATGTGGCTCAAGTTCACCGCCAAGGGATTAACCAAGTTTATATGTTGTCTCTATCGCCCTCCGAGCGATAGAGCCTACCAAAGCTTTTTCTCAACACTAGCTACCACCTTTGACTCAATACAGGTCGATCACCCCAGTTCAGAAATAATCGTTCTGGGAGACTTCAATGCACACAACACCAACTGGCTCAAACATCACAACAAGACCGACAACGAAGGTAGAGAGGCTGAAGCATTTGCCATCAGCTGCGGGCTTACTCAACTTGTAGACGAACCAACTCGAATCTCAGAGAGGGGCGAATTCGCCGCCCTCCTGGATCTTTTTCTGACCACCAATCCTGACCAGTACAAGGTTACAGTTGGTCCGCCATTAGGTACCTCTGACCACAAACTTATTACAACGGTTTGTGAATTGCCACTCATACAGAAGGATCCACCATTGCCTCGCAAAATCTGGCATTACAATTCTGCAAACTGGGACGATCTGAGGCAGTTTTACCTATATTTTCCTTGGCTCGACGTCTGCTTTGCCACTGACGACCCGTCAGACTGCTGCGAAGAGATCATGCAAGTAATCTCCTCAGGAATGGAAGCATACATCCCAAATTCCATCAAGTTACCATCAAAAGGAAAGCCCTGGTTCGACAAAAGATGCGAAAGAGCTGTAGGAAGGAAACAGCAAGCCTATAAGTACTGGCAGCAAAATCAGACCGCTGAAAATCGCAATTATTTTATCGAAGCGAGAAACGAATGCAAGCGTGTGATCGACGAAACTAAGGACAAACACAATCAAAGGATCAGGAATAAACTTTTGCAATGCCCCAGTGGCTCCAGGAATTTCTGGTCGGTAGCAAAGGCAGTAAGTAACAACTTTACAAAAACGTCTCTCCCACCTTTGACGGACGAACGTGGCATCACGGCGACTACAGCCAAGGAAAAAGCAAACATGCTCGCCAAAATGTTTTCATCGCACTCTACCTTAGACGTGCCCCAAAGCAAGACTCTCCCCACTATACCGAACATCAACACCACCATGGCAGAAGTCAAGTTTTCTCATCGTGATATTCGCAAAATCCTTAAAGAACTAGTTACGCAAAAGGCATCAGGACCGAACGGAATACCTGCCATCGTGCTAAAGAACTGCGCCAACGAACTAACACCTGTTTTTTCCAGGCTTTTTTCTCTTTCTTACAGAAAAGGGATTTATCCATCCTCTTGGAAAGTCGCTCGAGTGCAACCTGTTCCAAAAAAAGGCAAGAAAACCACGCCCTCAAACTATCGCCCAATTGCCTTGCTTCCAATAATCTCCAAAGTCATGGAACGTGTAGTCAACCAGCAACTACTCAAGTACCTCGAGAGCAACAGAATAATCAGCGATAATCAATACGGCTTTCGCAAAGAGAGATCGACAGGAGATATATTGGCCTATGTCACTCATATATGGAGTAGGGCAATTGAAAACTACGGAGAGTCTCGAGCGATTGCGTTGGATATTTCAAAGGCATTCGACAGAGTTTGGCATGACGGACTGCTCAACAAACTGCCGTCCTTGGGACTGCCCGCCTCTCTCTGCATCTGGCTGGCCAGTTTCCTTAAGAACCGATCCCTACATGTTGCAGTCGATGGACACATCTCGGACACATTCACCATCAACGCGGGCGTGCCTCAGGGCGCAATACTTTCACCAACTCTGTTCCTCATCTATATTAATGACCTGCTGATCGAAACGAATAATCCTGTTTACAGTTTTGCAGATGACAGTACCCTTGTCTCCCACTTTAGATCAGAAAAACCCTTACCAGCGACTGAGACTCATCACCGCAGACAGGAGCAGATTACAGCAATTAATCAAGACCTGGAGAAAGTTCAAACTTGGGGCGACCGAAATTTGGTCCAGTTCAATGCAGCAAAGACCCAAGCAGCAACGTTTACTAAGAGGGCCAATACAGCGGGCCCTGACATCATTATGGCAGGATCGACCATTCCTTCATCCTCGTCAATCGGGCTGCTGGGTGTCTCGGTCAACAGCAATATGTCATGGCATGACCATGTTGCTAACATCGCAAAATCAGCCTCCCAGAAGCTTGGTGCGCTATTTCGCAACAAAAAACTCTATACACCGCAGCAGTTGCTCTTGCTCTACAAAGCGCAAATAAGACCGTGCTTAGAATATTGCTCACATATCTGGGGTGCCGCACCAAAGCATACCCTAAAGCTGCTGGATTCCATTCAGAAGAGGGCTGTGCGTCTCGTCGGCGATCCGGAGTTGACCCGGAATCTGGATAGTCTGGAACATCGCAGACATGTGGCCGAGATGTCTCTGTTTTACAGATACTTTCACGGCAGATGTTCCCAGGATTTGGCCCACATAATCCCGCCCCTGGCAACTCCTGTCAGGCAGTCCCGACAGACGGCAGGAGCGCACCAGTTCGTCGTACAACTAGAAACACCTAGAACATCGCTTTACCAGAACTCCTTTGTCTGGCGCACTGCATCACTGTGGAACTCACTTCCAGGACATCTGTTTCCCACTAATTACAACCTACAAATATTCAAGAACCGTGTCAATCAACATCTTCGCACACACACCGCTCGTCGAGCGCCATAGGATCTACCTTTAGTGTGTGTGCCACTGCCATAAAAAAAAAAAAAAAACTTATTTATAAATCGAACCGGATTAGTGCCACCATCTGGTCGAAACTGAATCGCATTGCCCCCCAAATCTCGCCAATGTGAAACATAATTAAAATTATTTTGTACACTGGGACGTGGGACGCACCCCTGCGACACTTTTCGTTCCTTCCGAATGATATTAGAGACGTCCCGCACAACCGATATTTACATCATCCGTAAACGAAAAATAGGAAGATTCTAATTTAAATTATTCGAAAAACCAACCTGAACCATAGATTAAATAGAGAACAGTTACTAAAACTACATTTAAAGAAATAAAATTATTATTATAATAATGAAATTTTAATAATAATTGTTGTGAAAAGTCACAACAATTTTATTTATTAATGCTCTTGAAAATTATTTTGCCCTTAAAAACATTCTCGAGTATTTTGAAAGCTCTAAAACTCTTATTTATTAACGTTTATCTGAAGCCTGACAGGTCAGTTTGACCGTGCTCGGATTTCAGACTGTTTCTGTTGCATTTTCTAATCTCTATAATGTGTCGATGTGTTCTTTATGTATTCGAAAGAAGTGCGTGGGAAGAGAAAAAGTACAAAAATATTAATGCAGTCTGAAGTTAGTAGAAGTCACGTAAGGTCTACGGGCTTTCGAGCCTGTAGTTGCTCTGCCCTTTTTTTTAATAATGCGATAATAACAAAATGGCTTTTGAGCCTTTTGTTGCTCTGCTCTGATATTACGCTCTAAAGTTGCATCTCTGAAGCCCTAAATTACTTTATTCAAGTTCTCTCTGCCCTTTTTGTATTGCTCTGTTTTTACTTAAATGTTATCGCGAAAGTTGAAAGTGAAGCCCTAAATTACTCAGTTGAAGTTCTCTCTGCCCTTTTAGAATTGCTCTGTTTTTTATTCAATGTTATCGCGAAAGTTGGAAGAAGTTTTGGAAGTCAAAGTGTATTTGACCACTTACAAGCAGTTCTCTAGGTGATTGGCTGTTATAGTTAGTAAGAATTGAGAAGAGAAACGCGTAGTGATCGGACTGATTAGTGATTAATTTAAGGTTGTTTTTAATTTAGTTTTTAACGCATTGATGTGGATATTTGACACTAAGTGTGTCGGACGAAGAGTAGATTTAAGTACAAACATTTGACTAGTTCATACCAATATTAAAATTTTCCTTTGTACATAGACTTTTCGGTTTTATTAATAACATTAAAATTAATCAAATTTGGACTTTTGTGTTTAATGTGGGTTAATGTAACTTTTCCTGATACAATAAATTCAGCCTATGGCTGTGGTCCTTCGAACATTTAACCAGAACCAGTTACGCGGTTCTACGACATAACCCAAGTGTTATGTCCCCCTTTGTGTTGGAGTGAGAAGCAGCATCCACTCCCCAACAATAATAATGAAAAAGAGGGATCGACTGTAGCTCTGCACAGGCTTTAGTCGTAGAAAAGCTCGTATCTACTTTACAATACACTAGGCATAAACTTAAAAAACATCCCAACTAGCACTTTAAATAATACATCAAAGGACATCTTGCATGGATATTATAATTATTATAAATTGGCGCCAAAGACAGGCTGTCATAAAATAGAAAAATGCGAGCGGGAATCGCTGCTCCAAAAGGAGCAAAAAAATGATCGGAAACAACTCTAGTATATCTTGATTTAACAAAAATGGCTGGTGCTAAATTGAGATTGATGATATTTATTGATTAGTTTAGTTTGTCAATATAGATTCGGAAATTTGTTGTATCAATATCAGTACTAAAAAAATTGCTAAATGCAAAACGACAATGAATGAAATGTTACATAGAATAATTGGTCGTATACTATGAACTGTTCCATGTAAAATGTCATTCCACAAATTATTAAGTACATTTACAGATTGATTGGACTCTCTGTATTTTGAGCAAATGTGTTAATCAAGTACATATATCAAAGAAATCATCCATATTTCACTAAGATACTGACTTTGTTTAAGTAGAAAAAAATACAAAAACAAATCTTCAAATCTACAGTATCTTTATATCAAAAAATTGTTGATTAAGGTTACATGTTTCGCTTTAAGAGCATCATCAGACCTATAATTAAAAATAAACCTCAATTTCTAAAATAAAAACAAAACAATGGAAAAACTTACCGGGTCACAACACAAACACTTAATGACTATGCATATTTAAATGAATTACAAACTAAAAAATATATACTTAACAACAATACAGCCAGGGACATCAATCAATAAACGAGCCAACCAGACAAATACACTTTAAAATGAACGGCAAAAGGTAAAACAAAAATATACAGAAACCTACGATACGTTAAAATGTTAGTTACCATGGACAAATAAAAAGTACCCAAAATTATGGAACATGTATTAGTCTTTTAGATTATTAAATATAAAATAATTACCAAATGGATGTTGTTCGTTAACACATAAAACGTCTGGACTTTTTAAAGCTCTACTTATTTCTAAAGTTTCCAACAAATCTAACTTTTTCCCCTTCTCGCAATTATGTAAAAGTCTGATGCTGTTATCTGGAGGGAAAGAATGTTTTTCTGATAGCAAATGGTTAGCAAAAGCAGACTTTGTGTTTGTGATGTCAGTATCGCAATGTTTAACAAACTGATAGTTGTGTTCTTTTATTCTCTGGCTAACCTTGCGACCAGATTGACCTACATATACTGCGACATTTAATTTCATAAACTCCAGAAAACAGCAACGGACCTAATTTATCTTTAATTCCCACAAGATGATGTTTTAATGTACTTGTGGTTTTAAATGAAGAAATAATATTAAAAGGAGCAAAAATTGTGGCCAGTTGCGATGAAATTTTGCCAAAGTATGAAATAGATCTAGGATATGTAGAGGCAGTCTTATTTTCTCGAATAATATTAAATGACATTTTGTATTTAGAGACATATTTAAAAAACATTTTATTAGTGGTACGTATCGGAAAAAGATTATTGCGAGCAATAGTTTTAATGATAGAAAGTTCTTTATTAAAAGCTGACCTTGACAATGGAATATTAACCTTAATCAACAATTTTTTGACATAAAGATACTGTAGATTTGGAGATTTGTTTTTGTATTTTTTTCTACTTAAAGTACATATATGTAGCTACTTACCATAAATACTAAGTCTCATGTAATGCCACGTTAACTATCTATCCCTTTTGCGCCGTCTAAATATTACCTAAGCTTTCTTTTTGAGGGTTTTACGAAATTTTGTTGCCTAAAATTCACTTTATTGTAAATTTATGATTGTTATTGTTAAGTTTTATTATTAGAATACATTTTTCCTTCCATTTGGTATTTAGATAATTAAATAGGAAAAATACCGTAAGCGTTTTATTAAAACTGGCAGTTTTTTAAAGATATAATATTCACGTAAGATAGTATGCAATTGGAGTATTAACGCGAACTGAAGAATTAGTTAAGAATTAAATAAATTATATTATTTCTAGTTTAAGATTATTTTTATTTTTTAGTACGTCCGAGATAATCGATATTACTTAGTCAAATATACGGCAGACAATTCCGCAAAAACCAAGACCTTGAATGTCACCGACTTGAATGTTATGATCGACGACCTCAAGCCTAACACTTTGTACGAATTTGCTGTTAAATTAGTAAAAGGTATGTTATTTCGTTTTCAAATCGACGTAAATAGTTACGTTAACTACCAAAAGTGTTACTTTTGGGTGTTTTGTGACTGAAATTTTCTTAATAATTTAAAAGCAGTTATAGATGAATTTTCTTAAGTTGTCAGCTCCATACTGATCTGTATATTCGAAAGTCAGCGATTAAAATGAACACTCCTTGCTGGTGCCCGCAATATATTGACAATATTAATGTCATTATATTGTGCTAGAAAGAGGTACTAAACAAGATTGTACGTTTGACTTGTATTACTGTAAAAACAAATAGCGATACGCTTCTTATGAATGAAATAAAATGGAAAGTTGTCCTGCATAATGTCCTATACTTAAAAGTTGTATCAATTTCAGTTATTTCATTATTTCCTTCCATATAAGTGGATTTTAGTTTGGGTTAGTTAGTCTTGTTCCAAATCATTTTATATTCACAAAGTTTTATGATGCATTACTGATGATTTTAAATTTTGACGCTTTTCGAAAAATATTTAGAACATTTCCACCTTATAGGACGTAGAGAAAGCTCGTGGAGTATGGTCGTGCAAAACCGCACTTGGGAGCTGCCTCCTGACGTTGCACCTCGAAATGTGGATGTTCACCTTAAAGATGAAGATTCGCAGTTAGTGGAAATCACTTGGCTTCCACCGAAAACGTCCAACGGACGCATAACAGGTAAATAAAGGAATTCTCAAAGAATAATTGGAAATTAGCACAATCAAATATCTTGCCAGGGCACTCACCTCTAGGACGAAGTCTAAAAAAATACTTAAATATTTTAGTAAAAGTGGAGATTTTATAATTGTCTAGGTGTATTAAAAGAGTAATTTTTGGGCAAATTAGTCCACCCTATTCGAAAAGATCAATATTACATTAAGTAAACTGGAGGATTTTATAACTGCAAGAAAGTTACTCCCTTAAAGATGGCAGTTGAGGATTTTGGTTATTATTTAAGGAATATTTATATGTATTTGTTTTACTAACTCTTGTACTTTATAGGTTATGTAATCCTGTTCACGGATAACAAGAACAAAACGGACGTATTGTGGCAGGCGCTCGTCGTCAAAGGCGATAACCATTCGAACATCATTTACGACCTGAAGCCGTTCACGGTGTACTACTTCAAAGTTCAGGCGAGAAACAGTAGGGGTTACGGGCCCTTTTCGAACATCGTCTCCTTCAGGACAGGACAAAGTAAGTCGATAATAGTAGAGCTTCGAGGTTGTAACGAAAAATGCATGTTTCAAGTTGGCAATCTTTGGACTAACAATACCATTTAGTTTTAAGACATTGAATGAAAATGTCTGACCTTTACAGATGTTTTGATTTAAAAATTCGGCTTTTTAATCGACTGCCCATTGCAAACTCGATGGCTGAAAATCATTACACCAATGACATCACTTTTGATTTTGTAAAAATAGTAGCATTAATTTGAGGGTGCAATTTTGATTATTTCTATCCTAATACGTTTTATTTTATAATTTAAAAAGCATGCTTTTCTAAATCTTCATTTTCTTATTTTTTTTGTATTTTCCTTGTTTTTTATTTTAATTTCTTTTATTTGTATTTTTTTAATAGATGTTGCACGCCATGCTCCTGTCCAAGGAATTACAGGTACTTGTTTTTTTGTTTATTTTACCTTTTCATTTTAGTAGTTATTTGTTTTTAATGTTTATTTTCAATTCCTTTGTAGCGTGCATGCAAATGAATGTTTGCATTGTACGTTAGTTTAGAGCATATACTATATTGGTGTCAGAAAGAAAAAAAATAAGTTTCAGTGGCGCTTTGCTATAAGAGTCGATATTGAATTTATGTGGGTTTCACGGCGACATTAGAGGCTGTGATATTAGGGTGAACAATTTAAAGATCAGTAAGATGAATTTCCTTATGTTCTTTGCTACAAAAATAAGGAACATTCTTTTATTCTGGTGGTCCATCTCAGGCCATTTTGAAAAGGCTGAAAGACAAAGTCGGCAGCATAAAATATTTATTTATTTATTAATATAGAAATACAAATATAGTATTAAATCCAATAAGAAATCCACAAGATGACAATAAGTAAATACTGCCTGCCTAAAATGTGTACAATAAAATACCCTTTTTAACAAAAAATGCCCAAATATATACCTATTTCAAAAAAATAACTTTCGCTATTGCCCTTGTGTATTATTTATTTCATTATTTAAAGACCAGCATTTATTTCTTAAACGCAATTATTGGTTCAGAAATTTCGTAATTATATCAAGAAAAGCCTAACTTCGGCATGGTAGGAACAACTTTTAAAACTACCCTATTTTTGTGGATAGTTGGTATTGGCTAAAAAAAGATGTACCTACAAAACATCAGTTACCAAGGTAACTAAACATAGTATATATAAATGACTAAACTCATGATTAACTATTTACATGAGAACATACTTTTATCCAGCTTGTTTCTTAAATACAACACACGAATAATGAACTTAAGAAATTTGCTAAATAAATCAACAAAATTTAATTAAAACTAAGTCCGAAACTAAGCCACTATTATGGGTATAATGTATAATATACTGTAATCTACTAAAATGCATAAGAGCTACTAAACAAATATCACCCTGTCGCAAGTTTGAACTTGAACTTGGTGATTGTTATATAAACATTAAAGGCAAACTATAAACAACGCGAGCAATCAACGGGAGCGACTTTGAACCTTATGCATGCAATGATCATCACTTTGTTTTATATAAATACGCTACCGAATCCTCAGTTCGGCAGACTTTAGTCTCACCTCCAGCTCCCAAGGTTAGTCACTTGACGACTGCCTCCTGGGTTCTATCCGCTCCTAAAGTTAGTCATACGACTGCTTTAGGTTCCATTCCTTTCCTACCCAACCTGGTACCGGTTAGTCACTTGACGACTGTTAGGACCAGGGGTTGCACAACCTCCATAGTAAAGTCTTGACAAGAAGTTTGTCAGGGTGTTGAGAAAGACAAGTGTCTAAATAGTCAGTTAAAAAGTTTAGTGAAATCTCTTAGTGCTCTTAAATAAAACCCAACCCTTAAGAAAAACTATAAATTATAAGTCAGTAAACAAAGACCTATAAACAGTACCTCCAATCGAGAAAACATGCGCACCGTAGTAATAGGGTATAATAGAATCTCATTTTTTCTGACCAATAATTGTTGTTAAAGTTTTATCGTTAATACATTGTTATTGTTATAAACTAAACGTGCTTACTTTATCATCTCTTCTTACCCCACGTAACGCGATCCCGGTCTACCTCAGTTACCCCCCGGCACGCTAAACAAGGCGTGTCCTCACGAGTAGAACATCCAGTGGTAGATTAAAGGAAGCATTGAGACCCCGTCATTGTACTAATCGCGACGAGGCTCTTCTCTGAGAAGTTATTCTTTAAATAAACGCGCTACCCTCTAAGCTACTCGTGACAATACAGTAAGTTATATACCATCGATATCTACGAAGTATCTACTACTAACTAATCCGATACCAAAGTATAAAGCATAAGACACTGATAAATAGAACCCTCGACAAAAACGAAGTAAAAGCCTGATTAATAATTATTGCTTAGTTGCTTTTTAGATTGTTTGTATTTTTTGTTAATTTCATTTGTCATTTCTTTTTAAATTAAAGATACTTATACCCGTTAGCTGAAGAGGACCATAAAATATGTATTTTTTTTCAACATTGGCAATATCGTCTGGCTTGGGCCAAACATATGAACCTAATTCTTGTTTTAAAAATTTAATTTTCTATTTAAATTATCCAACTGCATTTATTATTCCACCCACATACCAGCCTTCATCATACAACACAGCAGACTATTTTTTCTTTTCTATAATAATATGACTATGCCTGTTCATCGGCTTTATTTTTTTCTTCTGAAGAAAAATGTTCTGTATCTGTAGAGTCATCAAAATCAATTTCACCCCTGACCTCTTCTGAGTTAGACAACACTGTGTTTTCGGTTGTGTCCTCGGTTGGGTCTATCTGAGACACGATTTGAGATAACAGTGCATTATGAAGAATATTATTTCCCTGATCATTTTTGTCAAAATCAGGTTTTTTTAGCAAAATGGTGCAAGGTGACACAGTCAAGAATTTTTACTTTACTAATATCGAGACTGGTATTTTCCGATACATTTTTAGCAATACAATCCTTATAAACTTCTTCGTTTCTTTTTTTTTTCTTGTTCATATCATTTCTTGTTCGGGAAATTTATTGAAATATTTGGTGATATTGTTTGAGTTACTACTTGTGTTCGTTTTTACTGTTGGTCGATCAGAAATGTTTTAAAACATGAGTCTGGAAATTAGTACTAACCCATCGGGGATTTCTTATTTTTGATTTTGTCGAGCATTTTGCCATTTTATTTATTTTAATTTGATATTTACAAAACCAGGTGATTTTTAACGTCAGGTTATAGGTCTGTGACCAATCCCAAAGAGCACTCAAATCACTCTGGAGTCTCACTGGGTCCTCCCACTGCTCAATCGTCCTGTACATGTTCAGAACATCTGCAAACATCTGCATCTGCAGATGTGTGACCAATATTCTAAGCACGGTCTTATTTGGGCTTTGTAGTGCTGCGGTGTATACAGCTTCTTGTTGCGCACCAAGCTTCTGGGAGGCTGATTTTGCGATTTTAGCAACGTGGTCATGCCAGGACATATTGCTATTGACCGAGACCCCCAGCAGTCCGATTGACGAGGATGAAGGAATGGTCGACCCTGCCATAATGATGTCAGGGCCCGCCGTATTGGCTCTCTTGGTAAACATGGCTGCTTGGGTCTTTGCTGCATTAAACTGGACCAAATATCTGTCGCCCCAAGTTTGAACTTTCTCCAGGTCTTGATTATGATGATTAAGAAGTGACCTTGTAAATAAAACAAAGACCTTTAGCATTATATGAATATTTTAATAAGTTATTTTACTTGAAAACAACTGGAAGCTCATAAATAAACAAGATATAAACATTGAATGATTGTACATAGTCACTGCTACGATATGAACAATATCAGTCGAGGCAAGTTTCGACCTTGCAAAATGTTACACGAATAATACTCTTAAAAACTAAAGCATTGCGTAAACAGTTGTAATACTAAACAAGTATATTATTATGAACGCTGTCTTGCAGCTATACACACTTAAATGATCATTAAAGTTCCTGCGGAACAGGTACATATGAGCTTGGTTAGCTGAGATAACTTTGATATGAAATACAGTAATATACAACATGATAAGTATTCCTATAAGCTACTATGTACACAATATTCACCAATTGACTAGCAACGTTCAATTCGTTCAGCAGTTTATCTTCCAGCACAGGAAAAGTCACTTTAATACTTACTAAGTGTCTGTTGTAGCTTCTATGTATAATGAACTTTAATTTCTTGCAAATAAGAATGACTGGAATGTAGTAGATTGAGATGGTATGCAGTTATTGCATATGGCATGACATGGATGCCCTTGTGAATGCGGCTTCTTGGTACACGCATAAATGGATTATAAAACATGCTATGTAGGTAGCATAGGTAAGCTGAGATCCGTCTAGGGGAAATGGCCTTTGTGAGATCTTGAGTATTTTGGCAGACAAGTGCCGAGTAATCCTTATATTATAATAAGGCCAGAGTATAACAAGATTATACTCTGATAAAGCATAGAGAATGTTGAACACTAGGACAGCGATGGTACCGCGTTTGAGAGAATGTGACTGTAAACGTGTGTGTTTATTTACTTGGGTTTCGAGACAAGACTCGATTACTTGTGGTTCGAGATAAGACTCGATTGTAGAACTCCCATGGACAAGACCAATGGGGACGCCAGTACAGCGATGGTACAGCGTCATACTGAAATTGAGGATAATGGCAGACAGGGTGCCGATAAATACCTTTTTGTAGGTTTGAAGACGACGACGAGCATGGCTGGATACCACTATGTCACGTGAGTAAAGAACTAGAGAGATTATTGGGTCTCAAAATGTGAAAACTGTCCGGCATGGCGGCGGAGCGAGAAAGACGCCCTTGGCGCGACTTACTTGGGTGAGACTCAAGCTGCTACTTAATAATACTAGAACGAGTGGAACGTGACTAGATCAACTCGAAGGAGTTGTCAACGCCCCTTGTCACCGCCCCTTCTGACGGGATAATCTACATCGCTCTGGAAATAGAAAGGGCAATAATGTAAATATACAGCTATTGTGTAAAAACTTAGCATGACCGGTTGTCTAAATTAGTATTATGAATTTTAACGCAAATCTGGTTGAAATCTGCTAGCTAGATTTCATAAAATTCGATTATTAAAAATCGGAATTTTAGGGCCCCCTAGAAAATCCTAAAACTTCCTAGCTATAATGCTAGGAAGTTTTAAGTTGGGTGAAGTGGCTATTCTGTAGGATGTGATTGGCCGACTCGGCGTAGGATACGCTGCCGGGTTCAGATGAGTAAACGTGGTTACAACAGATGGCGCTAGTAAAATCGCCGGGATACAGCGGCTTTTTGTAGAAAGCGCTATGATCGGTCAGATGCCTTTCGAGGCCGCTTTACTTTTAGCTTTCTAAACTGCCTGATGCAGCGAATAAACGTTGTAAACAAGAGATGGCGTTAGTAGTATCGCCATGGATTTTAATTCCTTTGGAATGCGAGGACAGTGGCGTGGAAAGTTAAAATTGTACAAAATTAAATCGTTAGATTTGAAAGCGTGTTCAAAATGGTTTTTGAACACACAGCATCATCAGTATTGTGACCCTCACGAAAGCCAAACTGAACTTTACTAAGAATATTATTTGACCTCAGATAAGACATGACACGAAATTTAACCAGTTTCTCAATCAGCTTTGATAGAGTGGACAGAAGAGAAATGGGTCTGAAGTTTGAAGGTTCATCCAGACTGCCTCCCTTATGAATTGGGATAACTTTGGCTGATTTTAGACAGTTCGAAAATGTACCCATCGTTCACGAAACATTGGTTGCGTCAGCAAGTGTCATCAAAGCTACGTCAGGCAAGTTAAGGAAAATCTTAGAGGAAAGTTTGTCCTCTCCAGAAGAATTTTTGTTTTTCATAGAGTTTAGGACTCTCTTCAGTTCAATCAAGTCTGTGGACAGAAAAAAGAAAGAATTTTGGATAGTTATGTGTGACATGTAACCAAGGGGTTCAGTTGATGGATTGAAATTCTGTTGGAGATTCTGGGCGATATTACAGAAGAAAGTATTTAGTTCATCAAGGGGAACCTCAGGGTTTGCAACCGGTTGATAGTTGCTCCTAGCGCGTATATCATTTACAATTCTCCAGCATTCTTTTGGCTTACTTGAACTATTACTCATTCGATTCAGATAATATGACTCCCTAGAACACTTGATTTGTGGACGATATATGGAGTGATAGGTATTACAGTATTGATGAAAGGCCGCACAATCATATGCTTTCTGATAATGTGAAGGGAACGCAGATTTTTAGGTGATACTTTAAGACCCCTAGTAAGCCAAGACTTCCTCAATGCAGTCTTCGATCTGAGCCTGACAATAGGAAAGGCAATATCAAACAAGTGCAGCAGCCTGACGTGAAAGTCAGATACAGGAACAGGCCGGTCAAATACATTGTGCCAATCAACAGAGGCGCTCAAACCGCGAAAACGCTCATAACTCCCATCACTAAAAATTCGTCCATAGCGTGGCGCTGATCTAACATGCTTTCTAAGATCGAAGCCCTTACAAATAATAGCCTCATGGTCAGACAGGGCTGCATTTTTAGTAGTCCAGTTTATCATAGTGTTGGGGAGGTTGGAACATATATAGTCAAATGTACTGGACGAGAATTTAGTGATACGAGTCGGCGAGTCAACATGCATCTGTAAGTTAAAAGATTTAAACAGATTACACAAACGCAAGATAGAAGCACAGTTCTTATCGTTATAATCTACATTAAAGTCCCCTGATATTACAATATGACAAGAGCAGGGAATTTCATATAGGAGACTCTCCAGACCCAAAAGGAAAATCATTCAAGTCTGAGGCCGGCGACCGATAAATGCATACAACATATAAATTCTTGAGCCTGGAGAATATCATACAGAATTCAAATGTACTTTCTTTTAGGAGATAATGAAATTTATTTAAATGCTCAAAAACGTATCATTTACCATAATTTCTACTTTCGACGCAACTTGATTCTTTGGTAGACTCATATTTTGCAGAATAGTTTTTAATTTCGACTTTTAATCCAGCAGATATATTAGTGGCTTCAGGGATCCAACCTTATTTTTCTGCAGAAAAATAGCAAAACCCTTTTATTTTTCACGTATCAACATAGGAAGCTATTGTCTAAGCCTATTTATTACCTTAGAAAAATATTTGGGACTGATGGACCACATAATATGTGCCCTTTATCAATAATCAATAATACAACATTGTTCTATATTCAGGTATATGTTTAGGGCCCAGCTTTATAACTAATGGTTGTTTTTTTATGTTTTTCAGAAAATGGTGGTTTATTGTCTGGAAATATGCTCCTCTATACCACGATAGGCGGCTGTCTTATTGCCGTAGTTACAGGCGCTGTGGTCGTGGGATATCTCTGTTGTAGACGAAAAGACAACACCGAGTTGGCCTCGCCGAACCGCGAAAAGAAAGGATACCAAAAAGGTAAGCATCTTTTAAAGCGTTCGTTTAATTTTTTTTTGTGCTTCCCGACCTACACTACACACGTTCGGCAAAATTAGGGGAACGGGCAAAATTTACCCGAAGTTCAACATCAATATTTTCTGAAACCCTTCACTCGATTCCAATTCTGTTTCAGTTCCTTCCCCTATTATCTGAAATGCATTAAAACTGACTTAAATTCCTGTTTTTGTTCGGTGTGGTATAAGATCATTTCGTTGGTGCATGTACCTGAGCGTTACTTGTATTATGTGTTATTAATCTGTCAGCGTTTCTTTTTCATCTCCAGGTAACCAAGGTGTTAAGCCGCCAGACCTCTGGATCCACCACGACCAAATGGAGCTGAAAGCCATGGAAAAGCGCCATTCGACGAACGACGGAGCCAGCAGCAGCGGCGCCTTGACGCTACCGCGCAGCGTCATCGGTAACGACTACGAAACCCACGAGAGTATACATACTAATTCTTTAGATAAGTGTACATACGTTCCTAATTACGGTAAGTCAACTTAGATTGTTTCCATGACCAAAGCCCTTTCTTTATTTTCAATTAGTTTTGTTTGAAAGCACTGCTGCAGTGGCAATAGTATTTGTTTATCGCACTTTTATAATTGTAAAACGAACAATTTTCACCCACGAGCCGTAAACACTTACTTGCCATACTTGTTGCGCAATATCATATTTCTGAATATTTGATTTACCTGAGATGAAACAGTTTCTACTAGTTTAAAATCATGTGCCAACAGGCCTCTCATGTGTGTCACCTGGTGTAAGCCTTTAAAGCTATTTATATCCACGGGAAACACTATTTAGATTAGATCAACATGAAATGATTTAGTGTTGAATGATATAAAATTAGAGAAAGCAACTAAAAGTCGCGATACCTATACTCATTACGATTTGAAACAATTCAGTAATTTGTACATATACACCACACGTTGGTATTCTATGATTAGTTGTTTAATATTCGTTTCACATTAGTTTTGATGCACACATTGCTTGCCTTTGCACATTATAGGTGAAGATAGATTCAAAAAGCCCAGGTCAAAGATTACGCTACCAGTGGACTCCAAGCCGCCCAGGGAACGTAAGTAGACCACGCTTTGTGTGCTATACATTCTACACATGTTATATAGCTACATTTTTATCTGTCTCATCATAATATCACAATATTATTTGAAGGGCCTAAATGCAAAACTCACCTTCTGCACTTTTTATTTATTTATTTATTTGTCTAGGATCAAATTGCCCAATTACAATAATTACAAAAACTTCCAAAGTACAAAAATTATAAAAGGTAACAACTATAAAACTATAATATTGAATATAAAAAGAGAACAGACTAAAATAAAGTAAAATATACAAAATATCACAGTTATTAAAATGCCACAAGCTTAAGTTGCTTTAGGAACTGAGGGTCCAAATTATAGTGACTGTTAGTCAGTCTGGATGCCCTGGAGATGTTTTAGAAATTTGTGTTGAACACGTTCAAGTACGTTCCTATGGACATTATAGTGTGGAGACCACACAGTTGAGGAATACTCCAAGTAACGACGAACGAGTGCACAATATTGCCACTTCAACGCGACCACACTATTGAAACCAGCAGTACATCTCTTGATGAATCCAAGCATCTGGAATGCCTTATTAACAATGTTGGATATATGAGTGATAAAATTGAGGGAGTCATCCGGTGTTATTCCCAAATCCTTCACCACAGAAATTCTTTCAAGGGATACCCCATCAATAGCGTAGTTAAAAGCAACTGGATCTCTACACCGGTAGAAAGTCGTGGTTTTACATTTGGAAGGATTCAATGACATTCTGTTCTCTTGACACCATTCCACCAAGCCATCCAGGTCAAGCTGAAGTCCCTCACAGTCACCAGGCTCAAGTATCTGACAGGATAATTTTAGGTCATCAGCAAACAATTGAAATTCACTGTGTTCTGTGCTTTCAAAGATGTCACTAACCCAAATGGGAACCTTGTGACACTCCAGAAGGAATTTCAATTTCATATGAGTAAAAATTGCCTATTCTAACAATCAGCCTTCGCTGGGACAAATAGCTCACAAGCCATGAGAGAAGTGGACCGTCAAGACCCAATACTGTGAGCTTGTGTATTAGTACATTATGAGGCACTCTATCAGATGCCTTGGAAAAGTCAGTGTAGACAGTATCAACCTGATACCCATTTTCCAAAGCATTCGACAGACCGTCAACGTGAGTAAGAAGATTTAATTAAGTAGATCTTCGAGGACGGAAGCCAAATTGTTGATTTATGAGAAGTGTATCAAGTATGGGAGTGAGAAAATCACACAACAGGCTCTCAAACAACTTTGGGATGACACTCAGAATGCTTATTGGTCTATAATTGGTAGCTGATGACCGAACTCCCGTTTTGAACATGAGACTTACAAAACTCAGCTTGCAGAAATCCGCAAAATTCCCCCCAGAGAGACACAAGTTGAAGATATGGAACAGTGGCCTGCAATGTTTTAGAAAAAATGGTGGTGTAGCATCTGGCCCAGGACCCTTGTTGGTATCCAAAGAAGAAAGCTTTGCATAAATTTGTGATATTAAAATGTTATGTCCAGAAACGTTAATATCAGTGGTAGAAAGCCCAGCAGAGGAGATACTCAGAGTCCCCACCATACACTGTGACAAAGTAGTCAGCAAATATATTTACCGCATCTTGACCTGAGCAGCTCTTCCTGTTTTCATAGGAGAACTCACTAGGGTAATGATTATTTTGACGTTTACTATTAACGAAAGACCAGAATTGTTTTAAATTGGAAAATAAAGATTGCTCAGTAATATTTATATATCCTCTATAGTTAATGCGAGTTAGTTTCTTACACAATCCTCTGAGTCTAGAAAACTTCTTATAAAAATGCACTGAATGTGTGGATTTGTATTGTTTGTCTGCTATCTTTTTAGCTATAATGCAATTTTTTAATTCTAATGAATACCATACAGGACATTTTTCAGCCGAGTACTTTTTTAGGGGTACAAACAAATCAATACACAAATACAGAACCTCATAAAAAATATTCAACATGACATCAACAGTCTTTCCCCTCCACAGGGCATCCCAATAAAATTCATCCAGAAAGTCAAAGCCTTCAAACCTCCATAAATTGTCACTTGTTAATGTGCTGGCGCCAATCTCCACACAGAGTGGCGGGTGATCTAAGTGGAGGAGCTACAGAGAGATCGGGCGATAGACACAGCAGTGGTAGCGTTCTGAGTCAACACAAGTTCCAGCAAAGACTCGCGAGCATTTAGAACGTGATTAACTTGAAACAAGTTGTGAAATGCACAGGCATTAGAAACTTCTTCAGTTGATGCAACCTCATCCAGAGAGGCACCTCTAGTAGCTGTTACTGAAAAACTTAAAGGACTCTTTACCCAAGTGCCATGAGGCAGGTTAAAGTCTCCAATCACACAAAGAGTTGAGCCAGGCATAGCAGAAGCAAGACTATCCAATGTTTCAATAAAAGTTGAATAGCACAAGGCACTGCACCTTGGTGGAAAGGAGACTGCACCCAAGATTAGGCTTGCTTGTCTAGAACCAATTGTCACAAAAATGTGCTCTATTCCCAGGCACAACCATACGCCTACTGGTTATATCCTTGTGAACAGAGTTCTGTTGCTAAGAGTACGAAAAATACTTAAAGTAAATACTTAAGTATAAAAAGTACTTAGAGTATTTTACTTAAGTATCCAAAAAATGATTCATACTTATACTTGAAATTTTAAGTATCTGCGATATGATACTTATACTTAATACTTAAACCTAATATAAGTAAATTTTACTTGAAAGTCTCCAAAAGCATGTACTTAAGTACACAATTTTACTTACTATATATTTATTTAAATAAACACAATCACTTGCATCTTACGAATAATACAGAGGTATGAGTTTATGCGAGTTTATTCCTGTTTTAGCGCGTTTATTCCTGTTTTAGCAGTATAGGAAGAAACAGGTATTATAATTTACATCGGATTTATTTGCAGTTAAAGTGTTGGGGTTTATGCAGCGGCAGATTCTCTGTGGTTTGTTGGTTTTAACTGTTGTTCATTCGTGACTCGTGTTTTGGTGAAGGTATTCCGAGAAAGACAAAAAGGTAAAAAAACAAATTTTGTGAGTTCTTAATTTGTGTAAGTATAAAAGGCAGTGTTTGCCATTTGTTAAAGGAAATAAGGAAGTGATTACTCAATCGACGAGGACGAAAAGTTCGTATAAAGTTGAGAAATATAAACATTTTAAAATATCTTGAATACGAAATACGATTAAAAGTTCAGATTTGAATTTCAACGGATGGACAAGATAAAAAATACATTGAAAAATAGTTTTAAATTAATTTTAATGATTTTTTTGGATGAATAATGTAATTATTGGCATTACGATACTGATTTACGGATACAGCGTTTTAAATTGGACGGTTTATAGTTATTTATGTATCAAGGGTATTATAAGGGTGTTTATTACCGAGGGCAAAAATATACCAAGGCAGTTATGACTCTGTTTATGGTTAAGACGATATAAACTTATAAATTCGGTCAGAAATTGATCTTGTTTTATTTTATAGTTTTCCAATGTGTGACAATGTCAATTTTCGAAGGTTAATAATCTAAAAGCAATTATTGCATTAACATACTAGGTATGGTTTCCGTAAAACTAAAAATTTTTGAGTTTTTTTGAAAAAGAAAATAAATACCGACTTACCTACCTAAATTTTAATCGCACTTGTGCAGACTGAATGATCAGTTAGGAAAAAATTAAGACAGACTCAACCTGTACAATAAAGATCGGTGATGATGTGTCGTTAGAGTTGCCAACTCCAAGATTTCATAAATAGGGATGTTGCATATAAAAAATCGGGACATTCCTAATAAAATCGGGATCTAAAGTAAAGAGTTGAAAGTTTGCTGTGCACAACATCAGTTTTGAATCCTTAGGCACAATAGCACATTGGAAAGAAAATAAAATAACCGAATCCGAATATAGAATAGAATATTCTACCTAGTATGTACCTAAATATTTAACATGAAAACATTACAATCAGATCATTGAGAAACAACTAAAAAGCTACTTCTTGTAAATTCTAATTCTTTGTAGATAACATATTACAAAGGAAAGTTATTCCTATGCAATGTAAAAAATAACATTTTTTATTTGTAATAACTAGGAACTAACAACTAAAAAATATATCCTATTGCGTTATTTTAAAGGGATATTTTTTTGGCTTTTTGCCGAAGTCAGCTTTGATTCATTGCTAACCTCTGTCAAGTCTGTGTAAAATTAAGTTTTATTTGTAACTCACTTTTAATCTACCTCAAGTTTCCTTTTATATAAGGAGTGAATATAAAACGGGTGTATATTTTATCTGTTTATCGTTTTTGCAGGCAAATTTGATTCTCGATTGAAAATCGGGACATTTGGTGTCCCGCCATAAGTCTTGGCGGGACGTAATAAAATGGCCCCAAAAATCGGGACGTCCCGCGAAAATCGGGACAGTTGGCAACCCTATGTGTCGTGAAATCTTAGTTGAAATTTCGGATAACTATACTTGCTATATTATTCAAATTTAATCCTACACGTTCCAGAATTAATAATAAGTTATGTATACTTACCTACTTGAAATAAAAATGTACTTAAACTACTCGTTTAAGTATTTATACTTAATTCTGACATTAAGTACAAAAAGTCAAGTAAATACTTAAAGTTAACTGATTAATTCATGATACTTAATAGTTGTAATTTAAGTAAATTTACTTAACATTTTAAGTATTTTTTATTTTACTTGTACTTGTACTTATACTTACCAAACTTTTGAAAAATACTGGTACTTAATACTTAAGTACTTTTTGGTCGTACTTACAACAGATCTGCTTGTGAAAAACAATCAATGTTCCTCCACCTCTTAAGCACGTACTCGTCTCACTGGAACGGTCTTTACGGTAAATGATATATTCAGGAAGGCTCAACTCTACATTGTAAAAACTGCTTTTTAGCCAGGTACATCATAATGACATGCCTGAACATTCTCCATAAGCTGATGCAATTTGGTGCACTGCCTATGTACATTTTGGTAATAGGTTGCGTTCGTCAGACGTTTTGTGGAAGTGCTGCACCCCTTGATGATACTTAATCTGGACATCCCGTTCGCCATTGGACACTCTCTGCCGATACTCATTTCTAACATTTACCTCAATGTCTCGCTGCATTCTGGATAAATCAGGATTTACAAAAACTTTATGTGCCTTAAGCTCACTACGGTTTAGGGCAACAGTTTGAACATCGGCTTGACTGTTAAGTACAACCTTCAGACTCCGGAAACCATTTTTGTTTGGTTTACCAAGCCTTGAAACACTCTTCAGATGAACCCTAACCTTCATAATATCACTAAAAAAACTCTTGATGTCTTCCATGTCAGAATTCTGCTCTGGGAGATTAAAAACCATCAAATTACTTGTACGGGATTGGCGACCTTACAGCTCACCATAAACATAATTCGGTTGACTGCTGGAAGGGGTGGTTATGTCCCTGGTGGAAGCGTTTTTCGCTGCATCCAACTTTAAAGCCGATACTTCAGCTCGCAAACCATCGATCGCTTTGAGAATTTTGGAGACCTGAAGGAGGCCCTACTGACAGTCTTCACAAAGGAACCCTTGAGGTCTATAACTCTAATTTCCAATGCGTTCCCATTTTTTACAGATCAGATCTGAAAAACCGACATTTCTTCTACATAGTGGCCCCCATTCTCCTCATCTGCTGGCGCATTAATAATTTCTGCTTCATCAATAACATGTTTAAAGAAATGCAAAAAGCCATGAGCTCTCTAGTCTTCCCCGTAACGTGTTTTGAGAAGGGAATCGACACCTTCCTTTTTTATTACCTTTGGGAATATCATCTGCTCTCAAAAGATGTAGGTTTTTACGCCGGTCGGTAATACTCTTGGCATAGTGGACTGGATAATTTTTTAGTCTGTATGTTTTCCCCTTGGACAACAACCGTAAGTCTATTAGTAATTCGCCTACATGATTGAATACTAAAATGCCAGGAGGATGATTTTTGAATCGTTGCCTTCCAGTCCCTATTTGATACCTCAGTTCCTATTTTTTTGATAGTGGCACATTTACTTATCATCTCGATGTACTCATTTGGATCTATGATTACTTCTTGCCCTTTAGGTAATATCAGTTTCGATATTCCCAAAAACACGATCGGGTGACAAAAAACTATGACCCGTTATGCGAAAAACTAAATGAACAGAAATATTTTTAGGGGCGTTAAGAATCCAATAGCTGAGCTTGCCTACTAAAGTCTTGTTTTTATTTTGACCCCGGATCCATCGCTAATAAGCCTTACTTTTTTTTCTTAGCCTGCTGAACTCTTTTCCACTTATCTGGTTCTGCTAATCGTGGTAATCTTTTTCTTGGAGTTTCCCCGACTGCCTTATAATACTGGTTTTACTGCCAGTTCCATTTTAAGATAACACTATTTAATTAATTACTTAAAACCCCACCATAAAGTCTAAAATCAACATAAAACAGTTGTTTTAACTCGGCAAGACAGTGATTAAAAATTCGAATCGGCAGCTATTGCAAGTTTTTTTTATTGGCTGGCGAAGAATGTGATTTATGCATCCGAAAGAGTGGTGGACAATGTTAGTTTTGCAACAATGCCGCAATTTTAGGACTGATTTAGTACAGGAGAATGTTACTTTGGTGTGATTTTAATACCGGATTCACATGTAATTCATCATGGAGAAAAATATTTCAGTAAAAAACGGATTTTTAAAAAAGTAGAGAATGTGAGTTGCATTTATACCCCTCATTTGTTCTTACTCATTATCAAAGCTTTGTATTTTAAAATTACTTACAATCAGTTTATGTTTTAGTGCCTTATATTAACGCTCTAATATATTGGTTATCATAATCGAATATATTGAGATTATAGTAAGCAATATGGAAAATTGCAGCGTTTGATATATGTTCAATACCTATAAAATGTTCTTTGTTACAGCAATAGCGACCCCGATTAACACGGCCACTCTCAGCCAGTCTAGTTCCGATTCGACCCCGTCCACTAGGCCTAACTACCCCCGAACGAATTACCAAGTGCCCCGGACCCATATGTCACTGGAATCCACGCCGAGTAACGCCGCAGTGGATAATGTATATTCCGCGCACCCTGGAACCGTTTCAGCTTTTGACGCAACTGGGGCTAATACGTCTAGTTATTTAAGGTGCGTCGGACCTAAGATGTTATCCTAGCGGCGCGGCGTGCGGTCCATGGAAGCAAGGGAAGCATTGCTTTCCTTAAAATTCTAGAAACAATGTTCCCCAATTTAATACTATTTTGTCTCTCGAATAATAATTATGAAAACGAATATTAGTGTGAAGCAGGTTTCAGTATATATTTCATTTTTGTGATCCGGCCTCCAATGTCGCAATCGGCCATGGTTCATGTCGAGAAGAACAAACGGCCCAAGGCCGACTTCGACATTGGAGGCTGGATCACAAAAATGAAATATATATTGATACGTGCTTCACACTAATTATTCATACTTATTATTATTGAGACAAAATAGTACTAAATTGAGGAGCATTGTTTCTAGAATTTTAAGGGAACCATAGACCGCACGCCGCTGTATCCATACATATTTAACCCAAACTAATCGCGGAGTTGAAAAAAAGCTTAAGCGCGACTAGGCTTATATTCCACTCCCATTAAAAATAATGTTCCTAAATTCGTTGCCCCTGCATGTTATTACTGTCACTTCATCAAAAAATGGCGCGGACACGCATTGCTTTTGAAGTATGATTAACGAATCTGTGAAATTACTGCTAATACACGCTTTTAACACAATGTTTTATGAAATTAGCTTAGATCTAAAACACATGGAGATGAAATAGCCATACGAGGCGAACGGCTAAAATATGTGTTTGGAAAGTTATGATAAAACTGTTATGCCATTGGATAATATCTTCATTCTGATTAATGAATTGTGAAGTCATAATTAATTTTGACAGCCACGCATTTATATGGGACAATAATTCAACCCAGTGAGTCGAATTTAAGCTAGTCTTGTACAACTATTCCCAAGTGTTCCAAAAACGCAGATTGTTTTGAAAACATTTTCGTTCTATTTACAGTCAGCAACCTCCGCCTGGGAGTACGTACGCACCCGGCATGAACGTCCTCGCAGAGTCGCAGGCGGCCAAGAGGATACAGGCTCAAGGGCATCCCCTTAAAAGTTTCACAGTACCTGCACCCCCTCCTGTTTCGGCACCCGGTACGCCTCAACCGAAACATATAGGTAAGTTTAGTTTTAAAATAAAATATCAATATTAATAATTTTAAATATCTAGGTGGATTGTGATGTTATTTAGAACCGAATATTGAGTTTTCTCACTGATGTCAGTGTTTGTTGCTTTATAATTATTGTATTCATCGATTTCCATCTATAAACAAAATCGGACACTTATGCGAGCATAAAAACATTTTATTATATTTCACCATCGTCTCATAAATAGGTAAAGTGTAGTATCTCTCTATCTAAACGGTCACGTGTTGAAAGAAAAACAAACTGGTAGCTCCGCTGTCCAACATACATTACATTGGCTTTTAATCAAAACGTACCTGTGATTGCGGTCTTTTTGGATATAAAGTCTGCATATGATAATGTCAACATAAACATACTTTACAAAAAATTGAACAAACAGAAAATACCCATGGAATTGTGCAACATGATTTATAAGATATTGGAGAATAGAAAAATTTTCATAAGAAACACCAGCGGCGAACTGATAGGGCCGGTAACAGCCTGCAATGGACTCCCCACTCAGTACAATTTTATTCAATATATACACTAAGGAAATATTTGATATTTCACAGGATGATGTTCAAATCATTGGATATGCAGACGATCTAGTACTGTTTGCTAGTGACAGAAACATAAAACTGGCCATTGAAAAGATTAACAGATAATTATAAATAATTAATAACTGGTTAAATCAACACAAACTTAGTCTATCAATCAACAAATGTGAATCTAGGATATTTACAAGGGGCAAAAGAAGAGAGATCCCACCATCCATAATAATAATAAATGGCACGATAATTTCATACAAGAATAAAGTCAAATATTTGGGCATGAATCTGGATAGAAACTTAAATTGGAATGCACAAGTTGACGCAAGTTTACAGAAGGCAAGAATGGGGATTACCATTATAAAAAAGCTTTTGCAGGATATGGTGGGGCGTTGACCCCGTAACCGTACACATGGCTTTTAATGGACTGGATATGTCGCATTTGGACTACGGGTCGTTCCTTATAAAACCAATTAGTAAAAGAAATATAAATAAATTGAATGCAATACAAAATCAAGGACTTAGAATTATTCTAGGATGCATGAAATCTATTCTAACTAACGCCTTGAGAGCTGAGGCTATGGTTATGGACTTGGAACACAGACGACGGTGGCTGGCTGTAAAATTTGTATCTACTATAATTAAGCTCAACAATCACCCCCTAATCCCAATGCTTAAGGAGTGTAAACAAAGAAATGTTAATTATTGGAGGGGAGAAAAACGACAAGCTCACAGCACTTTTGAGTGAACAGTCAGTGTTTGGAATATGACTTAGAGTCAGACCCACTCCGAATGCGCTGGCAAATTGTCCTTGAAAGGAACAGAAGCCAATAATCCATTCAAGACAAGACAAGACATAGCTCCGCTGTCCCTTCCACCGCTAGCCAGCATCGAATCGGTTTTTCTTTTTGTACGTTAAAGGTCACATCGTCCTTCCGGCCCGCAATGCCGACAAATTCTCGGAACCGCGCCCCCGTTCTAGGGATAGAGCTAAGAAGCGGATAGATAGGTGTCCCAAATGTCGACATGGAAGTTTGCAATCCCGATCTCCTAAGTCGAAAATTTCTTCCGAAAAATAATTTGAAAGTTTTAAAATAACGGCTAGGATCATTGAAAAATGGCGGGGGCAAGGCCAAGCGACAGTGTAGATTTGCGGCGCGGCCATCGGACGACTACGAGTCAGAAAGAGACGGAAGTATTTGTGGCCTGTGGGGGCTTATCTTTAACGAGAGACTAGTAGTAATACCGTTTTGGGCCAATTTATTAATAAGGATGTACATATCAGGTTAATGCTCAAGACAGGGTGTACTGGTTCGTGCGCTTGTGGTTGCATGCGGCATCTGTATGTATGCTAATACTTTGTAGTATTATTTACCATTTATGGTGATGATTTATGGATTTCGTAACCGGCATTGTATGTTTTCTTATAGATATTGATGGCCTGAACAAATCAGAGGGCAATGACACTATACATGAGCAACCATCTGGCAGTGGCGAATATATTGCTCGGATGGCCCACCAGTCAATATAAATATTATTTCCAGGTTGCAAACGATATTACAAAATGGCCTTTCGGAACAACAAGCGAGCGGTACGTGCAAAAGTCTCCACTCCCGAGTAACATTACAGACCTTTCGTCTCCAGAACTGAACGTTGAAGTAAAAAATGCCGTTAATATTCAAGTTTCTGAAAAGAGATGAAAGACTATCTAATATCTAACATAACCTAAGTGCTAGTTTAACCGGCACCGCACGAGTCATCTCAGATATGTTCCCACTCACCTCCCCAAAAGGGGAGACTCACCTCCCCAAAGGGGGAGGGGCGAGGGAGGAGACGAATAAGCTGAAAAATAGAGACCCTCGGCAACGCATGTAGACACTTGGCAGACATTTATCATTCCGAATCCCGGTCCCATAGGGAATTGCTCTTAATAAATTTGAGCAAGGTTTTCCGAGACACACTACAAGACGGACCGATCACGGATCTACTTTTTGGAGAAACACTGGACGAAAGGATTTCTCTTTCTCTCTCTCCGTCCTTTAACCCCCGAAAGGGTATGGTGGCACTATGCTGTAGCGGCATCCACTGTTGCTCTCCATGCAGCCTGCAGACTCCTGTATTTCCAGTCCAACTAAGGGTTTCATCTGGTCTATCCCTTGTTGGGATTTTCAATTCATCGAGAATAGATGCGTTGGTGCGATGTTCCGTCCAGGGTATGCGCAGCATCCTTCTATAAGACCACGTCTCAAAGGAGTCAATCTTTCTTCTGTCGGACATTTTTAGCGTCCATGTTTCGGCGGCGTAGGTTGCAATGGGAAATATGAGACTCTGGACGTAAGTGCGGAGTCTTTCCATATCTTTGTAAGTTTTATGACTAAGCTTCTAGCAATTGCTAGTCGACGTTTAATTAAATTTTGCAGATTTTTAAAAATATATGCACTCCTTTGCTACCCATTGCCCTAATGATTTCTACTGTAATCTGATCGGCTCCAGCAGTTTTACCGGTTTTTAAGTTTTTTATGGCCTTCACAACTTCTTCCTCTAATCTCGGTGGTTCCAGCTCTTGGGCTTCGCGTATTGTAGCATTTTGCCCAGAAGTATTGCTGAATAGGACAGTGCAGTAATCCTTCCACACCTGCAAAAACTCTGGCAAGTTTGAGACGATTTTTCCATTCTTATCCTGAATGATTTGGGTTTTCGGTTTAAATTCCTTGGCAAGATATCTGACCTCTTCGTAGAGCTCCTTATGGTTGTTAGTATTGGCATGTTGCTCAATATCTCTGCAGATATTATTAATTTGTTTGTTCTTGTCAGCTCTGCAGGATTTTTTAATCTTGTTGTTTAGACTTTTAATAGCGGCATGATCGACAGGTGGAAAGATCTTAATTTTCTGCGTTCTTCAATAATGTTTAGGGTGTCCTCAGTCATCCAATGTTTACGTCTGTCGATACGGAGGAAAGGATAAATGCAGCAAAAAAAAATGAAACAATCCAATCAAGGACTACGGCCCGGGATACAGAAGAATGGTTCGAAATACAAACCAGGCCTTACCAAAGTGAATTTAAACGCGAAGAGTCCGCTTTGGGCTGCACACATGCCCTAGAGAAAGGCGAAGTACCGCAGGAATCCCTTGAAACATGTCTTGCCTCAATTACTCAGGAAACCGTATAATAATATAATTCAGCAATAGAAATACCAATATTTTTTCCCCTACATTGGAGTTGCTTTTAAAATTTCTGACAATTTAGTATAAAAAGGTGCCTCATATAGCTTGTTAAATTCGTTGAGGTCGGCAGTAGCACAAGTTTCAGGCCCAGACTGAAGCAAAGATTTTTCGTATTAAAAAGTTCTTCAAAAGTGTTTATCACTTAAAGGCCGAACCTTCCCAAATATGACCCTAGTGTGGTCCTGAGGTATTCAAAATCTATTCCTAAGGAAAGATAGAGCCTTGGAAACACTCACTCATAAGTTAGCGACTTTAATGATATTGGCTTCAGGACAAAGCGTTCAAACAAGAAATTCAATAAATTGCTCGGAGTTGGTGAGGATTGAGGATAACATAGAAATCAAAATTCCCAAGCAGTTTAAAACGTCTGCTAAAAATAAAACTCAACCTACTTTAACTATGCACTTCTGTCAGAATGATCCATCAATTTGCGTGGCCAGGAGATTAATGAATTATTTAGGAAACACTAAAGACATTCGGGGATCAGCTACTAACCTTTTCATTACCACGTCCAAGCCTTATAAAGCTGCGTCATCGTAAACAGTAATTAGATGGATAAAGATTCCACTCCAAAAAGTGGTGTAGATACATTCATACTGGTTGCCGAGCAGCCGCAGCCGGTTGGACGCAAAAATTTAGAAAATTTCCCACATTTTATAACATACCCCTTATGTTAGACAGCAACTTTGCTCAAGCTATTTTTTCAATAGATTCTTAAAATACTTATATTGGTTAAGAACATCGTCGTTTTAGTTTCTATTGTTGAGTTTTTATTGCCTTTAGGCAGAATGTATTTTCATTTGTTAATTAAATACCCACTGATGGCTTAACGTTAGTGAATTGCCTTGCCATTTACGCATTTTGATTCGTAATAAAATCAACATTTACTCTTGTAGACTTAGCAGTCGGTAATTCTGATTTTGGTAATTGCTTGAGGATAAAAATATTATTTTTATAAGTGTTGTTGCACATCTACACTTTACCTATTTATGAGACGATGGTGAAATATAATCGTGAGATTAAACGAACTTACCTGAGTGAAGTTTAATCTTGATTATATGAGCCATCGTCGAAATAAATAGGTCCCCACCCCAAATTTTTTCTAATCGGATTCCATAACTTGCAAATATTGCAACAAAACTGCTTTAAAGAAGATTGATTCGATGCTGGCTAGCGGTGGAAGAGACAGCGGAGCTGCCAGTTTGTTTTTCTTTCAACACGTGACCGTTTAGCATGGCTCATATAATCAAGATTAAACTTCCCTCAGCAGAGTTCCTGAGCTATGTATGTAGACTACTGTGAAAACTCTAACCGCTTAGCTCAATCCCTGATTGTCCAAAAAAGAAAACTAAGTTGCTGCTTAGAACATCCAGCCGCCCATTTTTTTAAATCCGAACGTATTCTAACAGTGGTTAACCTGTACATTTTAGAATGTGCCTACTATAGCTTTAAACATTATAATAAACTATTGTGTTCCTGAAACTCGTTTCGTACAAGTGCAGGAGGGACCAGAAATAATATCTCTAAAAAATTTTAATCATCATATTAACACCTCCATGAAATTCTTTACATGCAAACGTCATTTTTGTAGTGTTATACTAAGCCATAAAATGCTAAAATTTAGCTAAGTGCTTGTTGGCCTTTTGTGTACCTGTATTGTTTTTTTTGGGCCCAACTAGATAAGTGGAACAGCGGTGCTTCGTAAAATCTCGATTATGTTCTGCCTTCTATTTTGATGGATTCTAACAAAAAATTGGCATTTAAATTTCAATTCCCTTATCAGTCAAAATAATATTAAAGTTTTTGCGGTGCACCACCTGAATTTTCTGGCCCAACTAAGTCCGTTTGTTTAGAGTATGTTGAGCTGTCTTTCGGACTGAACATGTAAAATTGCCTTAACGATAAAGTGTTGTAAAAATAAAGCACAAAATAATTGGATTTGTATAGGATGTCACAACATCTATCATAAGAGCTGCCGATCAAGGCATAATATGCTCCACGCAGTGCTCAGATGTACCGATTCGGAGTCTGAGCTAGTTTCTAGCGTAACACAAATAATTAATGAGCTCAACACTGACCTGAATGATGTCAAAATTTGTTGACATCCTTAAATGGAAAAAAGAAACCCTTCTTTCCATGGAACGACAGTTGGTAGATGAGAATTGCGAGCTAAGGCGAAGAGTTGCCGAACTGAGCAAGGAACCAATGGACCATGGTGCTCTGAACATACCAAAAGAGTTGGCTTCATCGTGAACTCGAACAACCTTGGGTTCTGTATTTTGTGACTGTGATAATGATCACACAAAAAACCGCACCAAGCGTGAGAGACATAGGAATTTCTATGCACAATATAAAAAACTGACAGTACACCAGTACTTTCCGACAACCGTCACCATTCATTCAAAGAGGAGTTACGTAAATCCATGGATGAATTATCCGACCTTAAAAGACGTGAACGGTAAATGCTCATCATTATCGAGACTCTTGATCATGCAACCGAATTTCTCTCGAAGGAACTGGAGGGCTTGAAGCAACTCCGGGCTGACTCATACCGTCCCTCGACCAAGCTGGATATATCTGTCCCTACAAACAGTAGTGATATAGAAGAGAGGTTGCAAGTTCGTTATTTGATGAACTATCTGTCACAGACACACATATGGCTCTAAACTGGCCACCAAAACAACAAAACTCTAAATCTATAGTTTCACGTCGCGTAGAACAACCCGTTTTTAAGCAACCCATGCGCAGTGTTAATAAAAGAAATATTCTGGTGTTTGGTGACGGTAGAGCAAGAGGAGTTGCCGATGCTTTCGTGCTCTTGGGACTATTCCATTTATGGAGAATGCCATCCTGGTTATTCTGCCCAGCAATTGGCAAACAGAATTTTTCAACTGACGACCAACTTTGGTCCTAACGATAATGTCATAGCATGTATTAGTCTGGATTTTATTAGTAACTGTAACTTTTACCAATTAAATAAACTATTTTCCGTTGGAAAGTATACTAATCTTGTTTTTTCTTTGACATATTCAAGTATGAATAACAATGAATATTTTAGGTTAGTGTCGTTATATAAAAAGTTTCTAAATGCATCTATAAGAATTTTAGATAACAATATTGTAAATGGTATTTATAGGCTGTCAAGGAAGTCTTTATAGAAATATTTTTACTTATGTAGAGTCCAGTTGTACTTTAAAAATGGTTTTCGTTTCGTCCTGTATTAAATGTTGTGACACTACCTGCATTATAAATGTTAAAAATAATGGTCAAGGCTTGTCAGATCAAGGTTTTGAACGAGGTTCTATTTTAGACTAAAAAACTCAGACACGAACATATCGTTAATGTTTCTAAATGTTCAATCTATTCGTAATAAATGTGACGACCTTTTTATAGTTCTACAAAGTTTAAAGTTTCCTAACATAGTTTTATTAACGGAGCATTGGTTGAAGCCTGAAGAGTTTCTTCATATCCCAGGCTACTTTGTCATTTCGAAATTCAGGAGATCAAGTTATGAACATGGTGGCACTGTTGCGCTGGTGGATGAGTGTGCTTCTGGGCGATTTCATGGTATCGATAAATTTCATAATCTACTTATTAAGAAAAATTTTGAATTTTCTATTATTCACTCGGTTAAGCTTCGGTGTATTATTGTGTGTATCTACCGTTCACCAAATAGTGATTTGGACATATTCATGTAGAGGCTCGAGTTCCTCTTTTCTCGATTCCCTTTAAATCATAAGGTTATACTTGCCGATGATCTAAACATAGATTTTAAAAATAAAGATGACAGGATATCTAACTTGTTTGACCCCTTTGATCTTCACATGCATGGTCGCAGCTCGACTCGTGTGACGAAAACATCCTCTACCACCATAGACTACATATCACTTCAAACATACGAGAGAATGTCTGCTGCGAGGTGTTTAATCCCGATCTCTCGGATCATAATGTCATTCTGGCCATAATTCCTATGTATTGTTTTCCTTCCTTTGAGGGCAAAAGGTTTGGCAGAGTCTATAGTGGTCATAATTTTCAACAATTTCGTGACTTGTTGATTCTTTCAACTGGTATTCTGTTCTTCAAGAGGGTGATCCTCTGGGAGCTTTCCACGGTGCTTTGGCAGATATTGTTAACAACGCTTTTCCTGCCCTTCATTTAAAACCAAGACGCAAAGACAGAAAAAGATAGCTGACACGAGGAATACGTACTTCTGCCCAAATCTGAGATTTTTAAACAGTCTCAGGAAAGCGTATCATGACAACATGATGCTCCAGTCTAATTATAAATTAAGAGTGAAGGCTGTGTGCATGTACGAAATATACTAAATGAAACACTCTTTCTATTCCATGCATGAAATTGTTAATAATCCAAAAGGACCTCTAAACTAGCGTAACAGAGTGCTTTCGGCCGGAGCCATCAACAGTGCTACTTGTCTTATTACTCCTTATACAGGAAAACCAACAGGATCGTTATTCGCAATGCTAAAATGCTTTATTATTCTAAACGTTTTTCTGATAATAATAAAATAAATAATGAAATTACTAACAGAGCAAGCAAATCTTCACAAATAAATATTGACTCCAACTCTCTAAACGATTATTATTGCTCGATTGGCAATGGTCTAACTAAAGGCCTTCATCCAGTCACAGACCAACTGGTATGAATGTGACTGATACACTTAATGTTTTTACTCCAATCAGCCCCCGTGAAATCAGAAAAACCATAAGTTCTATGAAAAACAAAAAGGCAGCGACTGACGATGAAATGTCTGTCAGGGTACTGAAAAGTCTACCTGCTGGTGTCATTGCTGCTCTATCACAGGTTATTAATGTATCTTTCATGTATGGTTCCTTTGCATGTTGTTTTAAATTGGCTAAGGTAATACCTCTTTACAAGGGCGGTGACCAGATAACTCCCTGAAATTATAGGCCGATTTCTTTGATGTCTACTGTCTCCAAGCTCGTCGAGGGCCTAGTGAAGGATCATCACATCATTCCTAGATAATCATAATATTCTTACTGAAAATCAGTATGGGTTTCGATCTGATAGGAGCATGTCTGATGCAGTGATCGCCTTTCTGTCAGCAGTGTTCCGGGGTATAAATGGGCGAATGGCGACTGCTGCAGTGTTTTGTCACTTGTCAAAAGCCTTTGACTGTGTGAGTCACGAGGTGCGGCTACGGAAACTCTTTGCTTATGGGATTCGGGATGGGACACGTCGGTGGTTCGAGAGTTATCTATGTGGCCGAGAGCAGTCTGTCCACGTTGACGGTATGTCGTCTAGCAGGCAGCGTACTTCATGGGGCGTGCCGCAGGGTTCTGTATTGGGGCCAATCCTTTTTTTAATATATGTGAATGATTTGACTATGCTTGAAATTGCCACCGCTTGATTGAGCATGTCTAAAACTAACCTCATCTGCTTCAACTGTCCTGTTGATGGCCTTATGTTTGGTGACAACACCATCAAGGCTGTGAACCCGTCTAAGTTTCTAGGTCTGTGTATTGACGAAAACCTAAAATTCTATCCATCCTCATATCATTAGGTTGAACAAAAGATTGGCGTCCGGCCGTTTTTCTGTTGGAGCTACTTTTCGGTAGCTTGTGGAAAAGTTGCGCGTGACGTGTATTACGCCCTTGTTGAGTCACATCTCAGATATGCCTTGCCATTTTGGGGAGCTTGCTCCCGATATCTGTTCCAATCTGTTCAGGAATTCCGTGATTTACAGTGGCATCAAAATATACAATTGTGATTTTATTTCGTTTTGTTCTGTATTTTGTATACATTTTATATAGCTTTGTCAATAAGAAATGTTACGTGTAATATTTTTTGGACGATAAAGCACTTTACTACTACATTTAAAGCCATAATTGCTGAAATTTATTTTCACTTTTATGTGATTGGTTTTCTTGTAGGTTATTTAATTTAGATAATTTGCCTTTTAGGCTCCTAATTATTAATATTTTTCCATTGTAAGTTATTGCCTCTAAGGAAATAAACGATTTTGATGGAGACGTACTCTTTTAGTTACAGTTCGGCCTACAGCGTCGCCATATAAAAAACCTCCAACCAGCAGCTCGAGTACTCTCACGAGTACCCCTCCCTCTCGCATCAGTACCTCGAACCCGCCTCCTCACACGGCCGAAGAGGT
>MU188926.1:0-21642 GCA_016904865.1 Pissodes strobi | reverse complement strand
TCTTATCATTTTGCTTTAGGCAATACTTACCAATTGCATTAGTATTAAGATATGTAACATTGTATGTACATGGCTTTGTTGTCCCTAAATAGTAATATAATGCAGCTAAACCTACTCATTTAATTTAAAGTGAGTAATTATCCGTCGAGATTTTTAATACATAGACCTTAGGCTTAAAAACGTATTCAGCTGAAAACCCCTGCAAACTTTCTTATAATCATGTGATGTGTAAAACTTTTTTTATATTTAATATATTTATTACAAAAAGAATAAGGATTGGCAGAAAAGTAAGTATGCCTTGTTCACTAACAGAATGTTTATGGAAACACTCTGCCTAATAATAATGCCTTTTTTGGGAACTACCGAGAATATTTTATAAAATAAAAAGTTTTTTACTGTAAGTAGTAATACTATAAATGTGACTGAAAAAAATATAAAAAGATTATCCATTTTAAGTTGTGTTTTATTGGAAAAATTACAGATATATTACTATAAAAGAACCCCCATTTGCTAATTGCAGAATTGTAGTGAGAAGGTAATATCACTACAAAAATAGGTACATGCGAAATTCAAGGAACTCCAGTAAGTCTTAACTGTTCAAGCGTTAGTTATACCACTCGTGCATATATAATACATAAGTATGGTTAATTATCAGTAGGAAAGCTTGAGCTCAAAAAATTCTAGTAACAACGAAACTAAATAATCTGATACAATGCGCTTCTACGAGATGAGTCAATTATATAAAAAAAGAGAACATGTTGGCTAGACCGTCTAATTTTTCGCTTTTTTGATTGCAGCCTAAAGGTGCGTATATTAACTTGTGTATTTCGCTCCGCCTCTGGTAGTGGCTGTCGATCAGCAGCTGCCAGTGCCGGTCCCAAGCCCTATACTCGTAGGGGACTTCAATATGAAAATTGGAAGAGAACAAACCTTAAAACCACATATAGGGGACCACAGCTTACACGAACAAACAAATGACAATGGCCAACGGATAACAAATATGGCAGCGGATAGTGATGTCAACAATGTTCCCCCACAAAAACATACACAAAGAGACATATCCATGTGTGGATACCCATCCAACGATGGTAAAACACGAAATCAAATAGAGCATGTCTTAACAAATGCAAGACATTCAAAAAATATATTAGATGTAAGGAGCCAAAGGGGAGCAGATGCAGCATCAGACCATTTCTTGGTTGGAGTAAAAGTACGAGCAAGGATAAAAAATATCATAAAGAAGCCAGATCAAACTGAAAGAAAAAGATGGAACACCGAGGTACTGCATACAAAAACACAAACCCAAACTAAAACAAAACGAAATTAAAGAAGAAATGGGAGTAAAAGAGTGCTGGAATAAGATCAAGACATCAATAGAGAAGGCAGCTGAAAAAACGTTAGGCGAAGCGAAAACCACAAAAAAGAAACCATGGTATGACGAAGAATGCCAAATAACTCAGGAAATTAAAAATAAGGCCAGATTGAGGATGCTGCAGAACCCGAATGAGGAAAATATCCAAAAATTCAATACACTCAACAGAAACAAGAAAACTCATAAGAAAGAAGGGAGAAGCCTACAATACAATAATAACAAACGCGGAAAGGGAATCAAGTAAAAACAACAGCCGAGAGTTCTTTAAGGAGATCAAAAATACGGAAAAAGGATATACGCCATGTACCAACATATTGAAGAAGGAAAACAATGATCTCATAACAGACATAACAGAAATTCTGCAAACCTGGAAGCAATACTTCAATCACCTACCTACTGAATATAAATGACAAAGTCAGCAAAACAAAGAGCAGAGGAACAGGTAGCAGTACCGTCACTGGCAGAGGTCAAAAAGCAGTTTTGCAACTGAAGAACAACAAAGCTCCAGGGAAAGACGCCATTATGGCAGAACTGATAAAATACGGAGGAGACAGCTGCATGAGGCGATACAAATTCTTCTGGAAAAGATATGGCAATCAGAAACACTCCCGGATGAATGGAATGAAGGAATAATCATACTCATTCATAAAAAAGGTGACACATCAGTGTGCAAGAACTATAGGGGAATAACGTTATTGAATGTAACCTACAAGGTGCTATCAAATATACTCCATATGCAGAAGAAAACCTAGGAGACTACCAGCGCGGCTTTAGACCAAACAGATCGACAGTGGCTCAGATCTTCACAATCAGACAACTATTAGAAAAGAGCTGGGAATCATTAAAGACGTGCATCAGTTGTTTATCGACTTCCGTCAAGCTTACGGTAGTATCATAAGAGACAGTGTGTGGTCGGCTATGGAAAGTATAGGTGTACCAAGCAAGATGATTAATGTAACCAAAATATGTGTTGAAAACGCTAAGGCGAAGATCAGTATCGATATATAGCTCAAATATAACATTTACAGCCAGCAAATACAAAATCCTATATCAAAAGTCTTTTGTCTAATGAGCCTCCCTTCCGCCTATATGAGTACTAAAATAATATTTGGAACATTTAAAAGTTTTTAAACAAAGTGAATGAGCCATGAAAATTTACATCTGCAGGCCTATGGCTCCATGGTGCCCTCGCCTATACTAGTAACAAAAACATATTAATTCAGAACAAATCTATAAACAAAAAACTTATTAGTCAATAATGACCTGCACATCAAGGTCTGAAGCCTCGCTGTTACTTGATGACATGTCCCAATCAGGATTTTCTTCTTTCAAAATGGCCTTTAAGGCGTTGGCTGACGTCGAAAGCACATAACACTGCTTTACTTTCGAATTCAACTTGTTTCCTAAGTTTTCTCTCTCCTTTTCCAACTCTGTTAGGTTTTCATTTAAATTTTTAATTTTCACTTGTAGCTTTGTTCGACATGGATGTTGATTGACTGTCTGAACAAGCAAATCATATTCGATACGGTGTTTCTTAACAACTTTTGCCCTTTTTAATAGATTCTGCTGTTTTTCTATGTCTTTTTTTACTAGTTCTGTTCTTGCTTCGAAAGTATTTTGCATCATTTTAAATTTTGCAATCTGTTTGCTGCTACGGTGGTTAGAGAGATCAAATTTTCTCCTGTTCAGTTTGAGAGTATGTAGCTGAGCTAATAATCTGTTGTACGAGGCTTCACATTCTCTAGGAGGTTCATCAGACCGAACCCACTTGGTAAGATGCTTTATGAAACTTTGGAGTCTTTTGTCGTCGCCTGTTCCGTCGCCGTCTAGCAGAAGTTTCCTTTTTATGAGGGGTTCTATAAAAAAAAAGGCTTTGATCGAGAAAGTTCCGTAAAAAGACATTCAATAAACCCTCAATTACAGCATTATTTTGGTTGGACTATGTTTAAATATAGTGGGCGTAAAGGTTCTATAGATATATGGGTTGTGTATTTGCCAACAAGTTTCAATGGTCATAATGTAACTAACTGACTAGTCAAGGAAAATAAGGACTACCTTGAAGTACTGACAAAAAACTGTAACTTAGATTATACACCTTACCCTTGAGCTGCATGATAAAAGGACTATTTTGTAATTTCAATTAAGAAAAGTTATCTCATAGTTCTGCCAATACTGCTGTGTAAAGTTTGAAAATCGAGACAAATTTACCTTGCTAGGCGCCAAAAAATAATATCAGTGTGTTTTACCTTCAGCCATTTCGTGCACCAATCTGTTATTAGCCCAAACACCTGTACACCACAAAATATCCCCCCTGTGCTGTACACTAACTAGTAAACTGCAATAAGTGCAATAATGTAATGCAATTTGACAAAATTTCAAAAAAACCTCCAGAATTTTGTATTATTGTTGTCGGACGCCTGTCACCTCTATCGGCAAATCCTTGAATAAGAAGAATCCTTGCATTTTAGATTGCCGAAGTATTGACGTCCTGAAAATCGCATATGTCGAAGCAATTAATATGCCGAAACATTGTCTTTAAGACAAAAACCTTGGCCGAAACATTTATAGCTAGCCATAGCACTGCAATTAATGGACCCAAGGACCCAAAGTTTACCCATATCTTTACGGTGCAATCATTTGCTAATTTGCTTGCAATTGTTCTGGTGGTCCAGTGGTGTAGATGGTAAGCCTGTGATACGACCTGCCCGGTTCGATTCCCATGGTTATATTTTTATTTTTTTAAGGTTATGTGTACAAAGTGTTTTCTTATTTTTGGGTTAGTTTTGGTTGGGTTTTGTTCGTTGCGCTTCCGTAGCGAGCGGAGGGCCATGCGTAAAGTGAAATTATTGAGCAAGTCCATAAACGCCGATAGGTACACCGATTGCAAAAATTCGCGCATGCACAAGTTTTGACAATTTGACACGCAATTAGTAACAAAAGGTGTTTAATCTTCGGCAAATTGCTTGCAGTGGGTCTGGTGGTCCTCTGGTTAGATGGTGTGTTTGTGATACGGGGGCAGATCCAACTGAGCGGCTTGGCGGGCTGGGTTCGATTCCCGTCAACGACGATTTTTGTTTAAGGTCAACATTTCATGGAATCATATGATACACATGCGCGAATTTTCGCAATCGGTGCACCTAGCCTCTTGTAAGTCCATTAGTTGCAGTGCGCTTAATACGATCCTTTACAATCCTACGGCACTATGCTATATTAGCAGTGGCGTGCAGTGCCATTTAGGAGAGGGTAGGCAACATAATAGAAAATGATACAGAAGGAGTAAGCCCGCTGCAGGCGCCGCCGTAGGTAGAATCTTTTTTCAGGTGCCACGCCCAAAAACGTCCATTTTGACGCTCCAAAAAATGTAGGCACAAAGCCTTTTCAATTCGAGTTTCGCCAAAACTATGCAAAGAAAACGCGCTCTAAATGGTTAGTGGACTGTCCTTGTTTTTCTGAGGCATTTGACACATTATTTAAATCAATATACCCACGTTTACTTTACACATTTCCTTCTTCACCAAAGAGTAATCATAGCCAACAATACATTTTAATTTTATGACGACACCTGCAGAGCCACTAATAATTGTCATGGATTTTTTTATTAAAATATCGAGGTTTTCTTTCTAACCAACAAAACTAACCCACAAAGAAAACAACAACCCCTTGTATAGGTACTAAACTAACTAAACTTTCAAAACTATAACTAAAAGCGCAGGGCGACAAATTCCAATCTAACACAAGAATAGGGCACATGGAAAAGGGAACTTGAGATTCTTCTTATTTATGGCTGGCCAATGCCGGTGTTGTATTATCGGGTTTCAGTTTCTTGCAAAAAAATGCATGGCGTTATTAATACCCAGATATCGAAATATTAATAAATTTAGGGATGCCCCATGTACTGTAATTTTAAACATTATTAAATAATAAAGCTTTCTTAATCAAACCCTGTAATGATGTAACCGATAATCGCTTTCAAACCAATTACCGAAGCGCAAAAAACCAATAACAATATGATCCTTGGTAAAAAAGAATGTCTGTCAAAATATTAATTAAAGAGAGCACATTTTGGCAACAGCACTTATCGTTGCGTCGTGTCGGCCCGGACCATCTTCGCATGCTTTGTCTCTTATCTTTTTATGTAACGTTTCATTTGGCTGTCTTTTTTCAAGCACTGCTTTTCGCTTCCATAGTAAATCCAGTATTGACGGTATAAATGCATGCCTTCGGTTTGTTATGGAATGCTTTTTAGCGGATTGCCTTCGGAGAATATTATTCCCTTTAATATAGGTAGCGTAATATGAGTGGTAGACTGTGATGTTTTTCTATAATATAATTAATATTTTAATTGGCGCATAAGATAAGCTTTCTAAATTTGGATTATACTTATTAGTAAAATTATAATTTATATTATCGGGATTAAAATTAAATGGGAAAATATAAAAAATGTCAAACATCAGGGTAGGCAATGCATTTGTGCTTTCATTGTGTGCACGCCACTGTATATTAGCCGCCTCTGGTTGGTGAGTTAACGTCACTAGAATACTGATAACTCTTTACGCATAACCCTCCACTCGCTTCGTTCACTCCGGGCGCAACCAAACAAAACTAACTGAAACTAACCCAAATTAACAAAAAGAAACAAACAAACCTTAAAAAAAAGGAAACATGTCTTGCTCCCAACGAGAATTAAACGCTGGCCGTCCACATTTCAAACGCAGAATCTGACATTTGACTTGGTGGTATAAACTGACTGGACCGTAGATAAAGTGTAAGTGACGTTAATCCACCAATCAGAAGCGGCTAATATAGCAGAGTGCCGTATGACTGTAAAGGATCTTGCAGACGCATGACAGACATATGGCACTATGCTATATAAGCCGCTTCTGATTGGTGGATTAGCGTTACTTTCACTTTATCTACGGTCCAGTTAGTTTATTCCAGCAGGGCCAGTGGTCACATTCTGCGATTCGCACGTGGACGGCCCGCGTTCAATTCCCGTTGGAGGCGAGACATGTTTTCTTACTTTTTTAAGGTTATGTTTGTTTCTTTTTGTAAATTTTTAGTTTCAGTTAGTTTTGTATGGTTGCCCCCGGAGCGAGCGGAGGGCTATGCATGAAGAGAACAGTACTCTAAAGTGACGTTAACCCATCATTCCGTCCAAATTTACAAAAAGAAACAAACATAACCATAAAAAAATAAGGAAAACATGTCTTGCCCCCAACGGGAATTGAACGCGGGCCGTCCACATTCCAATTGCAGAATGTGACCACTAGACTAACTAGACCTGCTGAATAAACTGATTGGACCGTAACACCGAACATTAACAATAGACTGGAAGAATCACTCTAAGCCCCGCCCCAGCATTTCCCTCCTTGTCCCGTCCCTGAACCTGGTGATATGCTGGTTAACTGCTCAGGCCTCGTGCCACGTTTCATTCCGTCTGGACTTAAGTCTGGCGTCTCGCCTTTGTAAGCGCTACTTTAAAAGTGCCAACTGAGAGTGGACCATCAATCTCTTGTTAACGTTTGGCAATCGTAGATAAGGAGAAAGGGAAGTTAATCCACGAATCAGAAGCGGCTAAAATATAGCTTAGTGCTCTATAACTGTATAGGATCTTAAAAACTAGACATAGCCCTAGACCTCCGTAAACTAGACGCTAGCAAGGTCCAAAGTCACCGATAGTCCTGACCAATCAAAAGCAAGACGCTTGCGTTCTGCGGTCATCAAGGCAATTGAAGGTGCACTGTTAACTTCGCGCATGGTCCTCTGCTTGGGAGCTCAATCAACACGAACTAGCCAAAACTAAACCAGGGCTAAACCAAAATTAAGAAAAAAATGTAAATTAATAAAAAACAAACATAACCTTAAAAAAAGGTAAACAAAACATCTGTCGTGACCGGACTTCCCATTCGTCTTCGGTCGAGTGTGCACGTGTCGGGTATCGGCCATTTTGCTCCAGCTTCATATACATATATGTTAGTTTGGGGACCCATGGGGCTTTCAGGGGCTGTGTAGACTCCCCGAATAGGATTCGGACGTCCAGCCGGGGATAGGCCCGTGCCAGCATCAGATTTTTATGTTTGTGATCGTCCAGCCGGTGGTGTTCGAACCTTAAAACAAGCCGTGCAAGTACATGTCTGAGGCCCCAGGAGTACATACTCGACATGCTGGGGGCTCTAAAAATAGTATCTCTATCCATCAGGTGTAACCAATCTGGGATGAGTCGCCCCAGCTCTTACTAAGCCGGATAGAGGTCTTTTCTGGCTGAATTTCTCACGAAAAAGGCCAATAGAGAGTTTACTACCACTACTATCTGTCGTGACCGACGGGAATCGAACCCGCAGCGCAGGAGTGACAGGCAAACACTCTGCCTACTATACTACCGAGGAGTTGAAGGAGTTTCGCTAGAACGGAAAGACATGGATAATTCCGAGATACGCTAGCACCTTGCTTTTGATTGGTCAGGACCATTGTCTTTCCCTGTATAAACAATGGTCGGGACTATCCGTGACTTTGGACCTCACTAGACGCTAATATCACAGCTTATTCAATAACCAGCTATTCATCTCTATCGAAATCGGAAAGTTGGAGTGTCGGGCACTGCGCATCCTGACATTCCTGACAGTGCCCTTAGCGGTTCGGTTTCACGGTCTCGTGATTTTTCAGGCCATGTAATGACACGAAGCGAACTGAATTTAAAATGAATATTCCCTTCAAAATCCACGACAAATTCGCCCGAAGCTGCGGCTATTGCCCTAAAAAGACCGGAAATTTCGGATTTTTATACAATTTTGCCATTTAAAATAGTTTTCAAACTTATTTTAGACGATAAAACATCGTAATTAAATTAAACGAACTGTCAAAAGTATTATTCAGATGCCCAGACGTTTAGAAAAATATTAACTCATGGCCCTCTTCTAAAATTTTCACTTGACTTTCCCAAATCAAAGGATGCCGCCGCAAGATGAGTAGCTGGTTATTGAATAAGCTGTGCTAATATATTAAAAGGCTTTTCTTCTTTCTTCGTCTTTGCTTTTGATAGTCGAAGAAAAAGGTGGCGTCATCTACACTTTTTGTCTTTAATTTACACTAATAAACTAGTTCACCGTTACGCTTTTCTTTCCTTTATTGGTTAAGGGTATGCTAGGGAAAGAGACAGAAAGTAAAACCACCTTCGGTGATGATTATCAAGGCTGTAAACGTCAAAAAATGTCAAATATCAAATATTTGGTTAATGTAGTGTAAAGAAATACATTTTTTTCTCCAATTAGTATTAATTAATAAGAAAGGTAAAAAACGTGTTATTTAAAAAACTATATAAATTCAATTAAATAAGTAGAATTTATAGCCTATATACTTTCGGTAAATTGTTTGTGGGGATTCGAAAAGTAGTACAGGTTCAAATAATAGTGAACATGGATTTTGGAATTGACCAGTTCTTCCTTCTTCAGGTAAGATCAAAAATGTTTATTTTTATATGAAATATCGATCTCCTGGTCTCTTATGACGTATTTTAAGTTTGTACAAAATCAAAACATTATGTTATCAAGGAATTATCAAATTAATGTGTACTGTGTAGGGTGCCAAAATAGGTGCTGGAAGTCAAGAGTTAATAATAATTGCTGGAATTTTGAATGTTAATTAGTATTTATATAATGTGGGGTTTTTCCACTTGAAGAAAGTTTTGATTGTCAACAGTATTTTACATAAATTTCATAACTCTTCTCTAAATTCAATTATAAACAAGTTAAAAATATGGTTGTGTTATGAGGATTCAAACTTAGTTTACTTAAAATTATATGTATATTATAGAAGCCCATATCCTTGCTTATACCTAGCTATAGGCCTATTTATTTTCATCAGCGCTCTGTTGCATACACCTCGGATTAAACACCCTTAAGACCTACACAAATATTAAGTGTCAACATATTGAATTAATTCTGTATATAGCTATTGATATATCTTCCCTACATTAGCCTAAAAATTGTTACAAGTACTGTTTTTGTGTGTATTATTTTTTAATGTGATAACTATAACAGTGCTTCATTATAATAGGTGACCAATAAAGGATTAGCCACTTCTCCATCCGGACCCAGTCAGAAGGCCATTTAAGTGTTAATTGTGCTAAACAATTGTGCATTAGTGTCTACCATTATATGTTTGGAAATGTTTAAAAATAATTAGGCATTATGTCAAGTCCTAAGAGAATCAAGTTGGATGCCAGAGAAGAATGTAATGGAATTATGTACCCAGTTCTTGCTGATGATTTAACTGAAGATACTCAGTTAACAGATGTTTTTGTAGACATGATTAAAGATCCTAAGACAATTTCAACGGTTGTTGTTAATCTAAACTCTTGCCTCCCAGTTCCAGAACTTTCACACCTGAAGAGAATTAGAGCTAGAGAAATTCTTTTGTTCCCTGTGGGGGATAAAGATAAAGGCCAAGTGCATGACTTTTTGAAAACTAAGGGTATTGATGTTAGCTTGCTATGTAACACTGTAAGAATTGTATCTGTAGCAAAAATAGCCCCCAAAACCAGGAAACAATATACAAGAGTTCATCAGTTTTGGCCCTGCAATTTTCACAGTGACAAATATGTAGAAAAGTTGTCGACAAATACATTGTTTACTAATCCTGAAATTCGAGAACATGAAAAATATATGAGAATGGCAATTCAGGTTGCTACACATGCTAAAAAGACTGGTCGAGGTGTTGTTATTGTAGATCCGAAAATAAATTCTGTAGTTGCTCTAGGCTACTCGGAAGCAAATGAGAACCCTTGCAAACATGCTCCAATGGTGGCAATAGATAATGTGGCTAAAACACAAAACGGTGGTACATGGACATCTTATGAGCCTATAAAATGTGACTCTCATTTAAATCTCTGCGGCATTCAACCCGATATATTACCCCTTTTAAAGGAAAAATTCCAACAGTCAAGTTTTGGAGCTTCATGGTTCAAGGGGAAATCTGAACTAACAGAATCATCTGAGGGACCATACTTGTGTACCGGTTATTACGTTTATTCAACTCATGAACCCTGTGTCATGTGTGCCATGGCTTTAGTTCATAGTAGAGTGAAAAGAGTGTTTTATGGATTGAACACCAAGAACGGCGGATTAGGGACGTTGTGTAAAATTCATACCGTCAAAGATTTGAACCACCATTACGAGGTGTTTGCTAGGTTGTGTGAAGAAGAATGTAAACTTTTAGAACTTTGAGTTAAACAATTTTTGTTCTGTGACAGTTAATGTAGTGAATTTTGCATTACAATAAAGTTCTATCAAATGAATTATCAAAATTATTGTAATGTGTCCAGAATTATGTCAAAACCTCTGTTGTTAGTACTTATCTTTCTGGCGAAATGAATTCATTAATTTTGAATTATAATATTCTAAGTCAAAAATATAGAAATCTATAAGGTTAATGAATGCATTTATTATGTAATGATTGAAACATTCTTTATAAGAGTTGTAAGTAAGTTTGAACAATCATTTACGAATAATGCTCTGATTTATTTTTTTATGTATTTGACAGTCTTGTAAATGATTCTGTTAATTTAAATAAAACTATTTAACTTTATACATTTTTCAGTGTATTTCAGTGTGAATTATTGATTTACAGATTGATTTATTTTTCCATTAAAAGACACTTGTATTACCTACCTCCATATTTTTATCTTGTAACATGGTCCTGCCTGTGACACTGAACAATTTTTTCTTTTTGAATTACCTTCAACTCCCATGACAATGGGTTTAAAGCTTTAATAGTCCAGTAAAGTTGTATTTTCTGTTCTGGTAGAATTACTACAATTAAGTAGTTTTCTTTCCTTACACTTTAGGTCTTGGGCTCAGTGTATAAAGAGCACCCATACAATATAAATTGAAAAATAAAGTTTTGTATTTCGTACAAATATTTTTTATTAAATTCTGTGCTAAAAAGAGAGAAGTTTCTTCGAACAGTACAAGACCGAGCATATTAAAAATATTAGTTCAACTAGCTAAAATCTGGAAGAAATTTTCACATTTTACGAAGTTTTGAAAATTAATTTGAAAACTTTTTGACCATTTGTCACTGATGATGATGCACTTTGCAAAGGATTAAATAAAAAATAACTTTCTTTTTCAATTCAGTGTGTAAAGTCAGAACTCGAGTCAGAAATATTAGAATATAAACCTGGCTTCCTTTTCACACTTTTTGTATGAAACAAATTGAAGATTTATTAAAAATTAATTTCTTTAGTTCGGTTAGTTTAGATGTCAACTCTTATACGAATAAGAAACTGACTATTTTCCTTGTCACATGCAGGCACAGGCCCAAAAGTATATATTTTTCTACAAATCAGTGATTATTTACCCCAGACATACACTCACCTCCTTATAAACTGAGTTACCCTGACCAATAGAAAGTAAGGGTCAAATTAATCAATAAAATACTTATTAAAAAACACATTTGGAGGCAGGAATTATTCTCCATATAAACCTCAGCTCAATGGTAATCGTAACGTTTGCAATGTATCAATTATACTGTGGTAAAGGCCAAAATCTCTGGCAATTTTGGTTCCACTATTAAAGAACCAGTATTCACAGGCTTTAGGCTGCTTTCTTCAATTGAATTTATTAAAAAATAGGCAAGACTTAGATACTTACTAACAAGCACCCTGGACGCAGGCTCACTCAGTTGGTTGTCATCCTTTACGGTTGTGTTTCAAACTTTGTTTGTCTCCTTTACCTCTGGAATTTTTAAGGATCTTCTGACAAACTCGTTTCTGTGTTAGATAATAATTTTTGTATGTAAGTAAGTAAGCATTTAATTTTTTTTTTAAGAAGTATGTATGTTGCCTGCGACCTTTTCCCTTGTTAACAATTATTGGATAATGGAAAATAACAGAATTTCAAGACCTGATAATTTAGTTATATTAGCATTAATTAGTCATTGAATATTATGTGGACCCTACTGAAGGCTCAGTAGACTTCAATATTGAACTTGCTTAATCGGTTTAAACTTGAACAAGTTTAAAAGCAATAGTCCACAATGTGACATCCGATAAAACCCTTGAAGGGATCATGCATGATCAGTGTTACTCTGGGTGTTACTATATTTCATCATTTGTGTTCTTTTATGAAAAGGGCTATGCAACCAATTGAACCAATCATCCTCACTATGTCAGGGCTCCGGCTAAGTAGATATTATTTGATTTTTTTGAAATATCATGGTTACTGAAGTCTCTATTGATACAAGTAAATATATATGGAGGAAATTGTGGGAAATAACATAAATATATGTTTAGTCCAGGTGTAGACACATTATGTCACAATATCACTTGGCGCAAGTTTATTATAGAATTTCTAAAAATATAAAATGTTAAGTGTTTTTCGATAGTCGTCTGCTTCGTTCGGATTTCATTTAGATTGTGTACCTACCAGGCATTTCATTAATTTGCGCTTAAAATAAAATCGATAAATACTTTTTTTGCGAGGAATTCTTTGGTAATTTTTTCACTTCTGAACGTGGGGTTTAAGGGGGTGGCTAAACATTTGATATCTAGATGGCTCAAAGTTTGCCTCAGAGTGCTACATCATCATTTGATCTCGAAAAACATTTGGGAGCAAACATTAGTTGATAACCACAGCACGTTAGAGCAACTAACATAGTGGCTATTTGTGTGTTTGTTGCTAATTTTTCTAGTGTTTTTACCCCCTTAATTGTTTATGCCACAAATAAGATCCCTTCACTATCTCAAGAAGCTTTGGCCTTATTACTCTTCTTTTTGGATGGGTCATGGTAAAGGAGCAGTGGTGTTCAATAAATTGCACTAGGTACTTCAGATGCGTTTATAATTTTTTTTAAACTGGAAATACCTATCCATTATTTTATTTGAAATAAGTAAATGCTGGAAGGGCTGGAACATACAAAGCGTCAGACTCTATTCATAGCTTATAAAATAAATGTTTTGATAATAAGTTTCCCATTAAATTTGTCATCCTTGCATTTCAAGATCCCGGTTCTATTGCTTGTTAAACGTTAATTAATTTTACAAACACAACCAAATCAGCAAAACAAATCCAAACATATTATTGTTACATGTGCAAACTAAACATAAGTTTATTCTAGTGCCTAGTTATAAAACAATTAGCTCCTCATAATTTGTGATATTATCAGTTTTTCGGAACGTGTCCTACCTACTATGTCGTGTTCTTTTTGTCTGTATCGACATTGGTTTTTGATGAAATTAGAGTTTCCTTCTCAAATTCGAAACTATTAATACGCATGTAATTTCACGTGTGAAGTAGTTTTTGATTGAAACGTTCCCACGTTTTCCGAGAGTGGTTCATTGTGTGTTGCAATATTTAAACTCTGGTTTATTGGTAGGTACATAATTTTAATTTCTTTTTCTACAGTGGCGTCGACTGGTAGGTACTTCAGCTTTGCCGAAAATTTCAAAATTGAATTTTGAAAATCTTGCACGAGAAATGATCAATAATAAAACCTAAGCAGATTTGAAGGCTTTTAGTTTTATATGGTACTTTTGGTTATATGGCAAAGATCTCAACATTTATGAACTTTTTGTCATAAGCGCTTGTTATGTTCAGCAACTGATGTGGATCAGTACCTTTCGGAAGTCTTAAATACTCAATTGTCATTATACATAGGTATTTACACTCGTCAAAAATAGTAGGAAACTATAGTAATAAAATTAGTACACAGTTATAAAACTAAAAAACTTAGGCTAAGCATCTGCACAATTTAAACCTTAAATATTTGTTAAAATTATAAGTACAATACAAGCTTGCTGTTAGACACAATACAATTAAACTACAGTAGATTAATACAATAAAATTAGACTAAAATGTTTGTTTAAAAATAGAAAACATCAAAATATATATGTAAAGAACTCATCAAATGAGTAAAAACAATTTAAACACAAAATCTGCCTAAATATGTCTCGTTCTAAGCTCTTTATGGAATTTGGAAGAGTATTGAAGAATTTTATAGATAGATAGCCTGGGCCATCTTGACACCTTTTCAACCTATGACAAGCTGTGAGGAGTAAGTTTTTTGTCTTGTATCATAGCTGTGGACCCCACCATGCACTCCGAATTTATCCTCATTGTCCTTCACATACATCAAATTCTCTAGTATGTAATGAGATGGTGAGGTAAGTATATTAAAATGTTTAAATGCCTGTCTGCAATCCTCCCTGAAACCCAGGCCCGCCATGATTCGGATAGCCCTTCTCTGTAACCCAAAAAGTCTGGCCACAAGTGGGGAGTGACCCCAAACCAAAATACCATATTATGTCATTACAGAGTGAAATATAGCATGGTACGATGTTGTCATAACATTTTGTCGAGACATTTTGGGAAATGTTACGAAGGACAAAAAGAGCCCTGATAAGCTTTGATGAAACCTGATTAATTTGGATATCCCATCTCAGAGTGGGGTCAATGTACACTCCAAGGAACCGAACACTCTCCCTGTTCTCATTAACGTTTCTAGAATCTCTGAGGGACAAAACCAATTTTTATGTTTTGTCTTCATTCATGCGGAGCTTATTTGCGTTAAACCAGTTCTTCAATCTTGCCTGTATAGCTTCAAGCTGTACAACTGCCTGATCAACTGATCCCACTGACCGGGAGACGGTGGTCCGCAAAAAGGGTGTATTTTTCTTTATCGCTGTTTAAAGGATGATCATTTACATAAATTAGGAATAGAATCGGCCTAGGACAGATCCTTGAGGCACACCTATATTCACAACCATTTCCTGAGAACACACCCCATCCACCCTGGCAGCCTGGGATCTATTACTTAAGATAGGAGTTGACAAGTTTAACACTATCTGTGCACTGCGAGAGTTTATGGGAGACACAGTCAAATGCTTTAGTCAAGTCGCAAAAAAGAACAGCATTATATTGGAGATTATCAAAATAGTCAAGAATATCGGCAATAAGATTTAATATACCCAGCGTAGTATCCCCGCCCGTTCGAGAACCAAACTGACTTTCCGTAAAGCACCTGTTCCCCCTAAAGAACTTCACCAACCTCAAGCCATGCACTTTTCAACATGTAATTTTTGGCCTCATTTTTGTCATCATTTTTATAGACAGGCACAACAAGAGCCTTCTTTAGTATGTCAGGAAAGACAGCAATTTATTAATTTAATTAAAGGACTGATTATTAAGTTTTTGATAGATTTAATTAATTCAATTCACAGACCAAACATATCACAGCTAGCTTTATTTTTAATGTTATTTATGATGTCTCTGGAAAAGTTAAAAACTTAGAGTGGAGGAGCCATGTGTTCAAGATTTTGTAGGGGACTATGTTCACTTGGATCTAGTTTGCTTGTGAGATTCTGTGCAATGCTGCAAAAATAGTTATTGAAATCGGAAGGTGAGAGAAGTGAACTCATTTCTTCGTGAGTGTCTAAATTTCTCGATTTATTAATGATTTTCCACGTTGCTTTTGTTGGATTCTTAGCTGACACAATTATGCTATCATTGTGGGCTATTTTAGCTGTTTTAATCGCATTATTATATGTTTTTTTTAATGATTTATACTCCAGAATGTCAGCAGGACGATTATATTGCCTACAGACCTTACCAAGCAACCTAAGTTGATCACGCATATACATCAGATTATTATCAAACCACGAGCCATGGCCAAGCTCATTTCTCTGAACTTTATAGGACTTTAATGGAAAACAATCCAAGTAAGATTTCTCAAGTATTCTTATGAACTTTTCAAATTTTATTGTTACATCTAACGAAGCACCATCGACAAAGTTGAAGGAGCAAGCTTCAATTTGATTATAGAAATTAAACATACCGGTTTGAGTGAGAGGTCTGAACTGCCTAAGTTCATGTTGCATAAAATTCTGATTTAAGTTTAATTCAAATGTTAATAATTGAAATCTGTGGTCCGAAAGCTCAAATTCAACTGACGGAGCATCTAAGACAACTGGAGCAAAATTAATAAAAATGTTGTCCAGGCATGAAATTCAAAACCATGGCTCTCTAAGGTCACAGAGCAGGACTGCTTCTCTTTGAGGTGTTCCAAAATGCACATTGAAATCCCCAGTTAAAAAGTTCATCAAGTTTGGTCAAAAAAGTGGCAGGAGGTCTGTAAATAGCAAAAACATATAGATTATAATTTTGTATAAAAACGCAACAATCTTCAACACATTTTCAACATTGAAATTGCAGTGTATGGACTGGATTTAAAAAATCAGGAGTGAAGATAGCAGAGCCACCACCGGTGGAGAACTCTCGTGAGAATAACTTTATGTCAGTTATAAAATTATCTTATTAGTTACATAAGTCAACTATTAGTGTTTTTTGGGGTTTAATTTTGTATAACTTTAATTAAACATAATTAGTTATAAGTCAATAAGCAGTACTTACAGGATATTTTAAATAACTTTAATATCGTTGGTTAATTGATATATTAAACTTCTGAAAAAACACTGTAACATAGACATATTGTAGAATCCTTACGGCAGTAGCGGAGGCTTTGGGTAAAGAAGATCTGTCTGCAAATAAATCACAATGTAATAATGTGGAACGAGGAACTAGGTAATCAGAAAAACAAAAAGAAGCAGGCACAGAAATAGTTGACGTCTAAAAGCACGATGATAAGCTGGTGTATAAAGATGAAGAAGTCAAATACAAAAAATAAAAATGAATCGTGGAAGAGACAATGCAACGAAATCAACTAGGGGGACTAGATCATCAATAGTCTGAAAATAATGACAAGCTTAAGAATAGATACGTCAAACAAAACTAATATCCATCCCATATAGAAAAGCTCATGGAAACAGCACTTAAAGAAAGCCGAACATCATTTTATCTCAATAATTCTCCGAAGCAATACCAAGTTCAACCAATCAATGTTGACGAAAAACTTTAACGCCTGTGGATGGGAAGGAATTTTCACCGAGCTAATAAAATATGGGATCTCTCCAAAAAAGAGACTCGACATGGAAAGAGGAAGAATGGATCACCTCCATCCATAAAAAGAGAAGAAGAGATGACTGTTCAGATTACAGAAGTGTATCGGTCACTAGTACCATGAGCCGTATACCATTTTCAGAAATATTGTAGATGATGAAATAGAGCAACAAGCAGGCTTCCCGTTATGCCTAAATCACACTTGCCTACTTACTAATTGAGAATAAACTGGCTAGAAATAGATAATCATTTCTGCGGTTTGTTGGATTTAACCAAAGCATATGACACCGTTCCCGTTCAAAAACTAAGGATGTAGGTACTGGAAAAAATCTCAAGTAAACAACACTCAAGTAATGGCTATTAAAGAACTATAAGAATGAAAGTATCAGAAAATTTTTCAGTTACAAAATGCCTCGGACGCGGATGCTGCCTCTTTTCCACTTTATTCAAACTTTGCCCTAATGAAGCTTTAAACAAATGGAGAAGAGCATGTTGTGGAATGGGTATACGCCGATAGATGATAATACTAAAATCCTCTAAACCCTTCATTTCCCTTGATAAAGAAGATCTTGAGTTCATGGCAAGAAAATTAACCGTTCATCATCAAATCGTTTAAAAACAAAATACCTTTGCATGTGAAAAGAAGGAGAAGAACTACATAATGCATCAATATAAGAGCATAGTAGAGAGTATGTCTTGAATAACTTGAATTTTATATACTTATATTAGGGAATAAATATTGATATAAGTGGTTGAACAGAGAAAGAAATAACCGGCAGGTACTCTCATGTACAGATAATGGACAGCCGGATGGGTACCGAAAGAGAAGATGTAGACCAAATGCGATATGGATAGGTTGTATACAAAGTGCAATATCTGAAGGTAATCTAGAACTGGAACGAATAGATGACGTTGGCAACGGGGAACCCGAAGGCGCAGTATGGAGAGAATAAGCTCTAGATGAATTTCTCAAACCATTAGAGCTACATATACCGGGTGTCAACGAAATCGTTTAACAATGCACCATTCAAATGGTTTTTTAAGGAGAAATTTGAAATTTTGGTTAAAGATATGGTTTATGAAAACTCAGATTTTCCACTAAAAAACAAATGAATATCACTTCCTGTTTGACCGGAAGTGAGCATGAGGCAAAAATTTCAAATGTAACCCTGCATATATTTTTACATATTTGAATAGAGCTTGAAATTCCCTTTTTAACGATGTATCACAAGTTGCCATTTTTTTTTCTTCAAAATGGCGGCGTAGAGGGCTTTTATTCCAAACTCAATATGGCGGCATTTTGACATCACCAATGGAGGTTTTGTCAAACTGTCCGTTGATATAGAAGACAAGATAGGTTATCATGCAGCTTTTTCTCACTGCTTCCTTTCCTGAGGAGATTATTTGCGTAATCTCATCACTGCATCCATTCCTGAGGAGATTACTTGCGTAATCATATCGCAGCAGACTGACGGGTCGTTGTTATAAAATTGAAGCATTTTTAGTTTTTCCTTAAAATGTCAAAATGTATGTCAATTTTTCTCGAAATTTTGAATAGAACCCTGTACATATTTTAACACGTTTGGATAGAGCTCGAAATTCCCTTTTGAACGATGGGTCACAAGTGGTCATTCGTTTAAAAAATGGCGTTGTAGAGGGCATAATTCAATATGGCGGCGCGATGCCATATTGAATTATGCCTTCTACAACGCCATCTTTAAAAAGAATGACCACTTGTGATACATCGTTCAAAAGGGAATTTCGAGCTCTATCTAAATGTTTAACAAAATGTACAGGGTTATCCAACGAGGACTAGACAAGGCGATTTTTTTACTTTCCCTGTACTTTTATGAAAAAACTGAAAAAGCCATCGTATGTAATTTTCTCCCGCGAATTCGAATATGTTGAGCACAAAACAATTGAATATCAAATAAAAGTGCTAGGGGTCACTTTGATATTTATTTTTTAAATGGAACACCCTGTATATTACTAAATTTTTGGACTCTCTAGACCGCAAAAGATCAAAGAAAACTGTTTACACATTCCTATCTGAAATAATAAACTATCGAATGACAGTATCTTCGAATTTAACCTGCGGATAAAATTAACCGGAACTTTTAAACCTCCGGTTAAATTCAAAGTTACTACCATTCGATAGCTTATGAAAACCCAAGATAGGCATGTGCAAACCGTTTTCTTTGATCTCGTGCGGTTTAGATTTTAGAGCCTGTCAAAGTGTCAAAAATATTTGGTAAACATAGCTAAAGATAGGTACAGGATATTATACACAAAATGTGTTTAGATTTTTCTAGAGAGTCCAAAAATGTAGTAATATACAGGGTGTTCCATTAAAAAAAAATATATCAAAGTGACCTCTAGCACTTTTATTTGATGTTCAATTGTTTTTTGCTGAACATATCCGAATTCGCGGGAGAAAATTACATAAGATGGCTATTTCAGTTTTTTTTTTATAAAAGTACAGGGAGAGTAAAAAAATCGCCTGGTCTAGTCCTCGTTGGATAACCCTATTCTCCATTTAAAATTCGAGAAAAATTTCCATAATTTTTGACATTTTAAGGAAAAACTAAAAATGCTTCAATTTTATAAGAATTATTTAGAGAATTATAACAGTGAGAAAAATCTACAAGAAAACCTATCTTCTCTCCTATATCATCGGACAGTTTGACAAAAAATCTATTGGTGATATCAAAATGCCGCCATATTGAATTTGGAATAAATGCCCTCGCCGCCATTCTGAAAAAAATTACAACTTGTGATACATCGCTGAAAAGGGAATTTCAAGGTCTATTCAAATATGTGAAAATATTTGCAGGGTTGTATTTGAAATTCTTGCCTCATGCTCACTTCTGGTCAAACCGGAAGTGATATTCATTTGTTTTTTAGTGGAAAATCTGAGTTTTCATAAACCATATTTTCAGCCAAAATTTAAAATTCCTCCTTAAAAAAACATTTGAATGGTGCATTGTTAAACGATATCGTTGACACCCGGTATGTGTAAATTAGGAAAAAGTTGCGCCCCACTGAACCCTGCAATGTGATAAATTTGGAAAAAATACAAAAAAATTGCGATTTTTGCTGACTATTTGAAAAGATATAACGAAATAAATTTCAATTTTCTACTCTGTAAGCTGACGTTCTTAGATTTTCAATCCGACGTTTCGTTTCTTCGCAACCATCAAGTTAATTTTTCTAAATAGTCGAAAAATGTAATTTTATTCCTAATAAACGCTAATTTTAATTTTATATCCGACGACAGGTATCACCTCAACATTTTTTCCGACGTTTCAGACTTAAAAACCAGCATCGGTGGTAGATGATGATTGCGAAGGAACGAAACGTCTGATCAAGAATGTAATTACGACATCATGAAGACGAGAAAAAAATGGCAATAAAAATGTAAACGCTCTTCGATCTTCAATTGGACGTTTCGTCCCTTCGAAACCATCATCAACTTAATTTTTTTAAATAGTCGAAAAATTTTGTTTTATTCCTAATAAACTCTAACTTTAATAATTGGAAATCCACCGATATATCACATTCAACTCTTTCCGACGTTTCGGACTTAATCTATCATTAATGTTTTTCTTTTTTTTCAACTTTTTTCTCGCCGAAAACCGCATTTCTCCAACTGTTTTTTGTTTATAATTTTTTTGTCTCTATTTCGTTTTATAATACTTTTATTATCTCCAAACAATTTTTTCTTTTTCTTTTCTTCATATTATAATTTAGTCAAAGAAACGAAATTTTAGTAGAAAAGATACCGGTCCGCTGTCAGATATCATTGACGCGACGACGACGAGAATAGATATTTTCCAAACAATCTTTTTTTAATTTTTTTTTCTTAGTTTGTTTGATACCTAATACTTTTATTAACTCCAAAAAATTTTGTTTTTTTTTTTCTCCTTTTTTACTCCTTTCCCCGTTTCCTTTTCTTTTTTTTTTAATATTTGTTTCTTGTTTCGTTTTATAATACTTTTATTAACTTTTAGAATAATTTTTTCCTTTTTTTTTTCAATTTTTTTCCATTTTTTCGAAAAATTTCGGATATTTGAGGAGGTGGGGGGGGGGGGATAATTCCCACCCCACTGATGACCGTCATTCGGGCTCCGAGCAGAGATATCGGCAAAAAAAAACGGTTTTTTCCCAAAATCTCCCCTTAAATTCGAGCCCCGGTCCACCTATATGGTCAAAGATGTCATGAGACCATTAACATTTCGACCCCGTAGCTCTTCCGTTCACCCGAAATTATTTTTTTTTGTCTTTTCTTCTCCTTCTGGCCGCAGAACCGGGGGGGGGGGG